>CP135583.1:1098742-1123303 GCA_032401905.1 Swietenia macrophylla
AAAAATAGTATATGATGTTAAAATTTATACGTAAAATATATTTATATTTAGTTCAACAAATAATTTATTTTTCTTTTTGTTGAATTACATAAAAAAATTAATTAATGTATTTATAATGTTTTATTTAACTTAATTTATTATATTATTTATATAATAATTTTATAAAATTGTGATGTGTACATATTTATTTTAAAATTTTTGAATAAATTAACAATTATAATAAATAAATATGTGTACATTATAGCATTATTAGATATATAATTTTACTATCTTAAAAAACTTTAATTTTTTTGTGATATATAATACTAACTCGAGTAATAATATAATTTTTCAAAAATAATTTAATGTATACTAATTCTTTTTGATAAATTATTTTTATTCTCTTTCATTTATTCAATTTTTCATTTGTGTATTTTGTTGCTTTTATAATTTAATACCATTAATTTAAATTTTTTTTAGAATTAAAATTATAAAATTTAAATAATTAAAAAATATGGTACTTTATTTTAGAATCAGAACTAAATGAATCAAAAAAAAAATACTATTAAATATAGTAGATTTTAATTATATATGAAATCAAAACTGAACCCGATTTTATACATTCTTAAAGATTTTGACAAGTAAAATGATCAATATTTATGTCTAAGATTACGAATGACAATAAATCGAATTTGGGACAAATATTTTTAAATTTACATATGCTGTAAATACTCAATATTAAATTTACGTTAAATTTGTAGCAAATTTGATGTTATATTATCAGACTCGTTTAAACGAATACTTAATATTTATAAAATTTATGAAAATATTTACAAATTTTTAGTGAATATTTGATATTTTTAACTACACTTGTAGTCTTATTAAATATAAAATTTTTAAGTATTAATTCATAATGAAATACATCATTTGTATAGAATATCGAGTTTATTAACGTAAAAGAAAATTAATTATAATAATTTTATAAAAAGTAGATAATTATGTTATAAGTTTATATATAAAATATTATAAATTTAAAATAAAATTTTATAAGATAACAAGAACCCATTTAACCATAATATATAGCAATCCATTACAAAATTACAACATACCAAGCTGTAGTATCTTGTTTTTGTGTTGTATCTAATGCGTGAAAAATTTAATGTTGTATAATTATATTTAAAAAATTTAATATCCACGTATGCTCTTAACGGATTTTTATGAATATTTTTTTACTGCACTCATACTTATACCAAATTTGTTAGACTTTTTTTTTTTTTTAAATTTATCGTAAATTCACTAAAAGACATATTAAATCCATCTTATTATGATTAAATACTTTAAATTGTTCATTTTTCGGGTAAAATTGTTATTTTTAACTAAGATAGAATGGGTCTAATTTATCTTTATTTCTTAACTAGATTTTGATACATGACTAATATTTAATAATTAAATTTATAAATTAATGTAAAATTAATTTTAATGAATGGCAATAAAAAAAATAAAAGATAGAAAATCGATATAATTAACTTTCGGTTGACTTATAAATTTAGTTATTAAATATTGACAAGACAACGTGTTAAAATTTGGTTAGAAAGCAAGAATAAACTAGACCAAGTATCCACATCGATGTCGGTTAAAGATTCCCCACTTTGAACGATTTAACCCCTGGATTTTTTCATAACAGACAAATTTCTCTTAAAATACTATTATTCAATAATAAATTCCACCAAATGAAAGTTTATTGTTATCCGGACTCTATTTATATATATATATATATATATATATATATTCATAAATAAGGACATATTTTTTATTTGTAACAAGTAGATCCTAAGTCTATCGGATGATAATATTAATTTTATAAATTTTTAATAATAATATTCAATTAATGATAAATATTTTTGTAATATTCAATTAAGTATAGATATTTAATAGTTATATCCGATATCTAAACTAGATAATTTTTTTAATAATTAAAAAATAAAAAATTGTAAGTCTTAATAATGGATGTTAAGTGCAAATAATTAAAATTTATGTTTAAACTTTTATTTTATTTGAAATTTGTAACTTTTAAATTCTTCAATATTCAATTTAATTATTGTAATAATTGAATAAAATTTAAATATCCATGGATGTCTTAATATAATACGATGCTCTTTAAAATGAAATACTATCAAACACTTATTTTATTAAAAAATAAAATTTATGAATTATTTACGAAGTAACAATACCTAAATTTGAAACAAACCCTAAACAATTTGAACAATTGAATAAGGATCATATAATATATTGCAAAAAAGTAGTACATACACAGTTAATATACAAAGTTTGTACTTGATTATCAAAAATTGACAAGGATTTCATAATTATTTATTTCATGGTGAATAACATGTCTCAAGAATTAGGAGGTGCGACCTTAAGAGTGATAATTCCAACAATCGCATCATAATCGTGTTAGTTGCATTTATATTATGTTAAAAGATGTCTATCCGAATTCTTGCTTTTTAATAATTGTATTAAATAAAAATTTTAACATAATATGATTATTAAATAAATAAATAAGTTATAATTATGTTATTTATTTAATATTTTAATATATTTTATAATATTTATATTAATTTTTTAACACGATATACAATTAAGTTTATTCTAAATATAATTAATTAAAAATAAATTAATATAATTAATAATTATTTAAATATAAAATTATAAAATAAATTTATTAAATAATAAATTATTTAGCATAATATAATTACTCGAATATTTAATAACATCATAAACATATTTATATATTGAAAATTCTAAATTTGAGTATGACATGATTATTAATCATTTTTTGTCATATTATATATTTAATAATTGTATTATTTTGTATTAATTTAAATTCATAAATTTTGTATTGTGTTTATATTGAGTTAACTAGTCAAGTTAAAAATTATCACTTTTAACATAATTCATTGTATTATTATTTTAACAGTAAAATATACTAAAACATATACATTATACAACCCTTTCAAGTTTTAATAATATACTCTACTATTATGAATTAATTAAAATAAATATGGATGTTCATAACTTACAACTTTTAGTTTCTTCACCAACGATTTAACATAATACTTGTAACATACATTTCTTAATCTCTTCGAAACTCCCAAAAACTTATAACCCTTAATTAAAAATAACAATTTTATCTCGTGAATCTACTAGTACCCTATTTGCATGAGAAGGATTTAGTATACTTATTAGTAGGTTTAGAACAGATACAAATTTGTGTCAATATCTATAAATATCCGCAACAAATATTCGCAAATATATATATATATATATATATATATATATATATATATGTATGTGCTATAAGCTCGTTAGGTGAGTAAATAGTAGTATATTTATATCACATAATTGTATCTCTTTTTATTTTTTTAAGTTTATATTGTGGATTAAGGTGTATTGATAATTTAGGTCAATATGATAAGAATATATTTTGAAAATAAAAGTCTAATAGCTTATAAAAATGGTTATAGGCTCATTTTTTTTAAAGTGCATAATTTAAATTTATGATATTTTATGCATGAATTTATAGAATAATTATATTTTTTTTATGAAACTATTGTGATCAATTTTATTTTATATTGAATGTATTTAATGTTTTATGTGATTGGTGCATTTTATTTTAAATTAATATTAAAAATTTATAGTTTTAACAAAATAATTTATAAATTTAATTTTGATAAAATATAGTTAAAAATACAAAAAATTTTCTAAAAATCTGAGTTTGATAAATATTAAGTGCTCGTTTAAGCGAGTTTTATAATAAAATATCAAACTCTTTATAGGTATTTTTTTTAACGAATGTGAATACGAGTTTGACATAATATTTTCTAAATTCAATCGCTACTTGTAATTTATATATTGATTATTATATTTATAATGTATTGTAATTTTATAACTATAAAAAGAAAGCACATCTTTTCGTAATTTTAGACACTTAAAATAAATAATATTATTTGATAAACTATAGTATCTTTTATTTATTTTATAACGTGGTTGTGTTAGTCTTGATTACTTTTATAAAATATATATTTTTTAAACATTGATTATTTTTGTAACACAATAAAAATAAATTATTTTACAAATGATACAGTCAATTAAATGATGAAAATAGTCTGTTAAATTATCGTAGAAATTATGAAATTTGTTACATAATTAATAAATTAAACTTGTTTAAAAAAATTAAGAAAAGACTTAGGGTAATAAATAATAATATTATAATACAGTAAAATTACACCTCTGTGAACTTCATACCATTTTTTGTCTCGTCTGTATAGAATCTTACCTATCACCAATGATCTCTCTCACTTGGCCGACAAACGACAGAATTCACCTGAACCCAGCTGAGAAAATCGAGAAAAAGAGATGGGTTTGGAGAGTGTTGGCGATTTAGCTTTGAACATAATACTATCAAAGCTGGGGGCGAAAGACACGGCAATAATTTCGTGTGTCAGTAAAAGAATTAAGGCTACTGCTTCTGAAGAGTGCCTCTGGTCCAAATTTTGCTCTGAAAATCTTGATCTGGATTCCCCTCATGATCCTGATGGAAACCCTGCTCCTTCTTTCAAGGTAGTATTGTTTTTATGTAATTGTGTGTTTTAAGTGGGATTTGTCGATGGCTTGGTTTCAGTTTTGTTTGTTTGATGAAAGAAATGATTTTGGTGAAAATGTTGATGGTAGCTCTTTGTTTGTCTCTTATATATATATATTTTTTGGTTGGGTGGTGTGGGGTGGGTGGGGAGAGGGGAAAGGCAATTGTTTTTGTTGTAGGTCTTTGTTTTAGTATGTGGGTGCGAACATGGATACGTGTGTTTTGAGTTACCGAGTTTTGATGAAACTCGAAAGAGAGTTTTGAAAGTTGAGATTTTAGTATAATGAGATATCTGTGTGGCAAAAATGGAGAAAGATGTTGAAAAGTTTAGGAAAAAGTGCTGAAATTTTAGGTATTTTTGTATTACTGCAACCCAGCTGAAGTTTAGACAAGTTCAATTCTTTATATGCTTCGAAACTTACGATTTTGATGGGGATTTCTTAATTTTCGTCGAGATGTGAGTGTATGTGGATAGGATTCAACTTGTTATGGACTTTCTTAAGATGATTAATAACCAGTAGAGAGAATTCTAAAAGATACTCATCATAGAAAAAGAATAAGGATATTTCTGTCTAACTAGCGACGTTAAGCATGACTTCTACTGATAAGTTTACTTTTTGTTGGTTTCTGGAATATGAAAATATATTTTCAAGTTCTTAAGAATGAAGAAAATTGAGGGTTTTTATTAATATGATATAGTTGTTTTGAGTTGACAGTATGTATTTACTGCATGCTCTCTTATAATCTCCCCTCAGGCAGTTTATCAGATATGGCGGGAAGCTTTTGGCATGTATCCCTGGCCTCTTGTCAAACGAATTAAAAGATGTTGGGATACGCTTAAAAGCTGGTTGGCCATAAATTTTCCAGAGGCTAAGGCTACACTTCGAAAGGGTGCATCAGAAGAAGAAATTCAAGGGCTTGAAAAGAATTTGAAAGTGAAGCTGCCTGTCCCCACGAGGATTCTCTATCGTTTTTGTGATGGTCAAGAATTGTTGGGTAATGATTCTGGAAGTGTAACTGCCAGTTCATTGGGCCTCATTGGTGGCTATTCTTTTGACAACCATATGGTTAATGTGTACTTGTTACCTTTAGGTCAGGTTATCTTGGAGACAAAGAAGATCATACGTCACTTGGGTTTTCCTGGCAGATCTAAGTACATTGTTGTGGCTGTTTCTAACACATATAGTAAAAAGTTTTTCATCCTTAACTGTACCAATGGCCAACTTTATGTTGGAACCAAGAGTCTTTTTTCATATGGAGAAATGATTCCATGTGTACCAAATGCATTAATAAGTTTGGGGCATGGATTTAACATTGATCAACAACAGGATGCAATGCTGCTATGGCTAGAAGAACATGGTCGTCGCTTACATAATGGCATTATTAAACTTCGTGAAGAAGAAAATATCAAAAGTATTAATCTGTTTCCTGAGGAACCTCCCCTTTGTTCTACTGCTGTAACCAATGGTGTAAAGGTAAGGTATTGTACTGATTCTAATTGGCTGGTAGAGGATCAAAAGGTAGATGTTGGGGATTGGTTACTTGGGGTCCTGAGGTAAGGTGCACAGCTGTTTATTATGGCTGATGCATTCTGTTCTGCTTTATTCGGCCATCAAAATTTAGATGGAAGTTCCAAATGCCTGCACTCACGCTCATGAAATTATGCCTTCGATCTCTGCTAATATTGACTAGCTTTCTCGGTGGCCTAAGGGTTTTCTTTTTCATATATAACAAAATGCATGATGCCTCCTGGCAGAACTTGTAAAATTTTGAAATTTACACTTTTTACTTCTATTTTTTTGGAAGCTGTTTGTAACTGGTGCAAGTATGGGAATTCTCTTTCTTGCGTCAAATGATGTTTTCGTCCCTTTAATGTTTTGTTATGTTATTTTATTTTGTCCTGTGGTTGAGTTTATTGCTTGTGCAATTACTGTCGTGTCAGTCATTGGTATAAGAGGCCTAATAAATTGATTATCTACTTCAGATTCGTGCTTCTGCTTTATTTATTCCAGAATTAGCCGAGCTTCAAGATGATTTCGAGAAGTACTTGTTTGCTTATTGAATTCGCATGTCCCTCCTGCCTGAAAGATGTATCATAAATGGAATGACATTTAGTTCCTGCCAACTCCACCGCAGGCACTGGATCATATGTGCTCATAACATTTTAGTATCTGATGTTAATGGAGAGGCTGTGATTGGAATGGTATGGCTCAAGTCAGTTAGTTACATTCTTTTTTTTTTCCGTGCAACTCACCCTGTAGATCTTCTGTGTAAGCTTTTTGTGACTGGTATTACTGCTTTTAAAGAATTCAAGTAACTCGATTATTTCATGAAAGCTTTCATGTCACTTGTGGCTTTGTTGGAATGAAAGAACTTTACTTATTTAAAGACTCTGAATTTTTGATGAATCAAGTACAATAGTTCTCTGCATGCATGCAAAGTCTTGGAAATCTTATCCTTTTCTTGTATGTTTGCAGTTTCCATTCTTGCTTCCAGGTCAGAATGAATTTGTTTATCAGAGTTGCACATCTCTACCAGCTTCTCCGGGTTCCATTAAAGGTTCTTTTACATTTGTCCCTGGCAGGTACTCCATATAAATCTTTATGGTTAAAGCAGTACTCTTTAGTTGATGTCTTAGAAGTCATGAATTATAAGATATGGGTCCTATTGATAAATACTTTTTGTTGTAATAATATTAGTGTTGTGGTTATGTTTTGTTCACGTGTTTTACTTAGTGCCTAAATACTAAGCTATAAGTTTAAGCTTGTAGAATCAAGTGGTAATCTAACACTGTCAAGGCTTTTATTAATGTGATAATATACTCTTCCCCCAGAATGGCAGATCCGAAAGGCAGTCCATTTGAAGTTGAAGTAGCTGAGGTCCCTCTCCTGCGGCCAGACTACATATTCTGAGAACCATGTACATGGTTATTCTGTGTCCATTGTCAGTAAGTAAATAAATAATAAGTAATCCGTTTTTGTGAACTGGACCGAACTTGGTTAGCCTGATGAGGATCTGAATGCGGCAAACTGGAGGAAACCTGGCTCGGGTTAATGCAAACATCTAGATTTTCAGCTTGATTGGACAACCATTCAAAACTTGACAGTTGCTCCAGCATCTATCCAGATAGATATCTTCTATGATAGAGCATTCTGTATAAATTATGCAAGTGAAGCTGGGCTAGAAGACCCTCCTCAATTTCCTGCTTGGATTTTTTGGTTTTAAAGTTAAGCCTATTGTGAAATATTAAATAATTTACTGCAAGTTTTCATTTGAATAGCCCTTTGATTCACTGGAATGATCTTTCTGCAATTCATAATCTCTACAGAATACGGCTTGTGAGTTAGCATAATTTTCTGCTTAATTACCCTTTCATAAGGCAGCTGGTACCGCAAGTGCTTTTGTAAAGGGATGATTAAATATTATGCTTTGTAGTTTCCAGTCTATTCCCCTCTTGCCTTTCTCATGATTGTGCAAACCACTTCTTTCAATTTCTAATCTTTATTTTTAATTTTCGAAAATGTAATGATTTAAGACATTAGCAAATTTTATAGTTAAAGTTTTATTTTTTATTTAAATAATTACTGAAAATTTTAAAAAATATAAAATAAATATTTCTTCCCAATCAATATTACTTCACTATAGTCTTTGAATAAAAGATGTAAAATGATGAAAATACCAACTAAGCTTCCCAAAACAACAACACTAATAATAATTGTATGCATGTAACATATGGATTATAATTTATTAATCTATCTAATTATTTTATGAAAATATAATTTTTATATAAAATTATAAATTTTAATTTATAATCGATGTTATTATCTCATGGTAGTACTTATTATTATAATATATTTAATTTTTTCTCCTATTTTAATTCTAATTATTCAAATATTTTGTGGCATGTAACATCCTTTTGTTCTTTTTAAGTCATTTTAACACTTAATTTTTGTTTGGCCAACTAATAGTAGCTAGCAGCTATTTGTTAGTATTATTAAAAGGAAGAAGTTAAAAAAACATATAAATTATAAAAGAACAATATTACATATAAATACAATTGAGATACAAAAAAAAAAAAAAAAAAAAAATATATATATATATATATATATATTATAATTGATGCGATGCTTCATGTGTTTTTGTTGATTATTATTACATATATAACTTTTATTTAATAAAATATAAAAAGTTAGTAACTATCTAATGTCTTAATAATCTAATTGATATCATATTAGTGATAAGCTTAGCATTATTTACTTCATAGCTTAAATGTACATTACTTGTACGCTTACTATTGACTCAAAGTTTTTAATATAATTTTACTTTGTCAATATTTGATTAATATTTTAATTAAAAAAATAAGAGTTTTATCATATATTTTCTCTAAAATTTATGATAATTTTATTTTGTGATAAATTTTATAAAAATACATATTTATCTTCACTCTAGTCATAAGTTAACTATCTAAAATACAAATATTTTTTTTGATTTGTTTATTTTTCATAAAATTTAAATTTACTTATCCTTATTTAATTTTTAGTACTTATTCGGTATACATTTTTTAAAATAAATAAAATATTATTTTATCAAAAAAATTAATTATATATTTATAAATGCATATTAGTTATCTAATTAATTAATTTAAAATTACTTACTATTTCATATAAAATTCATAATAAATTTTTTTTAAATAATTTTATTGTATAAATATTCAAATGGTAATTTTTATTATTTAGAACATTTTTATAACACAAGAATTATATAATAAAATTTTAAAAATTTTATTACAAATTTTTTTCAAATAATATTATAATATATCAATAATATCTAATTTAATTTAATTATAATTTTATATGATTCAAAATTTAGAACATAAACTTATTACATAATATAAATAAATTAAAAACAAAAAAATTAAATAAGAACAAGTAGCTTAAAATTTTATTTAAGAAGAATAAATAAATTAAAAGTATATTTATCTTTTAATCAATTAATTTATTGATCATAAAGAAAATTTTATTTTTTATAAAATGAAAGTTTTTTTTTTCCTTAGTCACCATATATGGTTCTCTTTTTGCGATTGTTAAAAGGACGCACATTCAAGTATCATATTTATTTTTAAGCATTAGAATCCCTTTCGTTTTGACTACAAAAATGCCGAATCTAATTTTTGGTGTTAGATGGTTCGATTGATTTCATCGAAGTCCATGGGAAGTAGGAAATGGCCCAGAAGTTGTTAGTCGTTTAAAAGAAGTTATAAATAACTTGTCAATGGGAAGCTACTTGAAAGAGCTAAAAATGCACCGAAGTTTCCTTAATTTTCCTTGAAGAAAGGTCCTGAAGAAAGGAGGAGTTTAGGCCATGCAATAAAGTAAGAAAAGTGGTCAATTCCTAGCTTGTCTATTGTCGAGTAAGGAGTCCGACTTCTACCTACAATGCCTTTACTTCGGCTTTTGTTAGTATCCTTCCTTCAAAAAGAGAATCGGGTTCGATCTTAGCAAACGTGACAGGCGACATATTTACGTCATTCTAAATATTTGCTCCTGCTGCCGAAGGTGTTACATGATTAGCTACTTGGGTGTAGCAAGTCAAAATTGAAGAATTCAATTTGAATCCGACATCCACACTCAATTTAATTGGAGGATACAAACAGCAGGGTAAGGTGGGTGGAAGCATAGGGCGGCAATTTCAAAGCATCCCGGCAGAGGGAGATATTTATCTGCTTTCATCTTTACTAGCAAGAGGAATTTCTCTCTTTTACTGATGGTAAGCTAGCTAATGATGAAAAGGAATTGATCTAATTTCCCCACTTGAAAGACAGATGCACTGATGGTTTCTTAAAATTCAAATTGATTTGTTCACTACCAACCTGAACAGAGATGAAGCTGAGAGCTAAAATGCTGCACAATTATTTCATGCAAGTCTGCTGCCACCTCCGAATACGCCCTGACTAAAAGGGGAGGGTGTTTCCTTCTCGAGGAAGATACTGTAACTTTTTTTCTTGCTAGCTAGGAGCAGCTAAACATTTTAGAACGGCTCAGAAGAAGAATTAAAGGCAATAAGTCGTCTTATTTCATCATTCCAAATCATTGGACATGCAACCCTAATAGTCACTCGTATTAGAAAATGGTATAACCCCCGAGCGGAATGGAAGACCCCTAATTGGTCTATGGAGTTCGAATATATTTGGAGTTTTTCATATTTTGCAATTTGAACAATAAGGAACTTGATGGAGAACGAAGAGAGGATATTCTCCTTTGAGAATAATATAAAATGAAAAGTGTTCAATATTTTAACAGCAAATAGTACAGAATCTGAATGGATTGCTAGTATCTTCACCTAGCCGGGGTTTCGAGAATTAATTCACTTTAATGGCCTCATTGGTTAGTACCATCACTTTCCACAGGCTCGTGCACTGGCTTATCACCCGACTTATCGAGAAATAAGGCACCGGAGTAGTGGCAAAATTGGCGCCCGAAATTAGAGAGCCAAAAAAAAGGAATTGGATTGGCTTAGGGACATTTCCTACAACCGAAATGGCTGCTATTGCTTTGTGATGTGGTGACAATTAGAAACTCTAAAAGACCAAGACGCTAAGCTCAACTGCCCAAGCTTTCAATGTGATAAGAACCTCAGATACTTACCTAAAACTGAGTCTTACCAAAAAAATACAAATATTATTCGATTCTAGCTCACGACAAAAACAATATTTTGAACCAAAAAAAAAAAAAAAAGTCGATATCAAGCAATTAAGACCTGCTTATAGACTTGTATGTCAAATTTTATATGATGACGATGCCATCATATTTTACTTGAGAAGAAGATCATGAAGAAGCCATAAAGAAGATCTAAGAGATTTTGCAACTAGAAATGGCTCAAATAAAATAAAAAAAATAAAAAAATAAATGTTACTTGAGGTTGAGACTGGATTTTCGCTGGCTAGTTGTTAACATATTTGCTCCTCTCATTCCTTGGTTTTTGGTCATTTATTGTCAACTTTTCGATTTTCAGTCCATGTCGACTTCTCGGTCCTCTGTTAGTGTTAACCTCCGTCATTGTTCTTGGTATTATCCTTCTTGATTTTTTTTTGCTAAACAAAATAAAAATTTAAGGATGTTGGGGTATTCAGTAAAAACCCTCTAATACTTAAGTTAGGAAAGGAATAATGTTTAAACTAAAAAAAAAATTATAAGATAGATAAAAGTAAGGATGTTTGTTACTAATATGATTGTATGCCCCTTACTTCCAAAAAAAAAAAATGCCTTTTATAGACTTTAATGGATGATTATATTTAATGAATAATTACCCACATTTAACAGGCGGTTACTGAATGCATAAGACGATCGTCCCTCATTCTCATTCTCGGCCATATAAGCATCGGAGGGCGTTCTCAGTCACGTAAGTATCATTCTCGTTCTTGGTCATGCAAGCCCCGTTCACGTTCTCGGCCATAAAAGCATCGGAAGATGGTATTCTTAGGTCCTAGGATGTGTGTACACAATAGTGCATGCTCAGATCTCAAGACTTATGATAGGTTATGGGTGTAACAGGAGTTTCCCAATTCTAGTAGTAAGTGAGTTATAAGTACTAGAAATTAAAAAGTGAGGTACAATGGTCGCTTTGCAGTTGTGTTAATCATTTTTTCTTTTGGCAAGTAAAAATTACTTGTAATCTCAAATTAAACATGAATTTTTTACATACCTTAACACCATAAGTTATAAATTTGTTATGTTTATAGATTTTTGACAATTTTTGAATTTACATAGATTTTAATATGTTAGAGAGCTTGTAAGCCATAGCCTTGATTTGGAGAGCCTTGTAGGCTATTTTCGACTTAGAGAGTTTTGTAGACTATATTTTTAGTATAGAGAAGCCTATAAACTATATTTTCAATTTGAAGAGCTACATAGACTATATTCTAAATTTAGAGAGCCGACTAAGTTACATTCTTAGTTTGGAGCGTTTCATAGATTATATTCTCAATTTGGGGTGCATGAGCTATATTTTTAATTTAAAAAGCCTTATAAGTTATATTCTTAGCTTAGAGAGCTTCATATGTCTCTGAAAATTCTTGAACTTATATATAGGCTTTTTGTTCATTTTTCATAGATGCTGCCAACTATTGAACTGAATTTTTGTTTGTTAGTTGTTAACAAATTTGCTCTCCTGATTTCTCAATTTTCAGTCATTTGTTGCTAACTTTTTGATTTTCGATCCTTGGTCATGTGTTTATCAACTTCTTGGTTGTTGGTTATTGTTGGCCTTAGCTTTTGTTCTCAATATTATCCTTGTTAATTTTTTTTTTTTTTTTGTGCAAAAAAGACTAAAGTTAAGGAGTGCTAGAATATCTAGCGAAGACCCTCTAATATTTAAGTTAGAGAAAGAATAGTGTTTAAATTAAAAGAAATTATAAGAGAGAATAAAGTATGTATATCTGTTACTAATATGATTGAATCCTTATTTCAAAGTGAAATCCACCTTTTATAGGCTTTGATAGGTGGTTACCTTTAATGGGCAATTATACACATTTAATGGACAGTTACTTAATGCATAGGACAATTATGCCTCGTTCTCGGCAACATAAGCGTCGTTCCTAGTCTTGGTCACATTAAGTGTTGGAGGACATTTTCGACTAGATCAGCATCATTCTCATTCTCAGCCATACAAGGATTAGAGGGCTGTCTTCACAAATCCTTGGACCCGTGTGCACAGTAGTAGTGTATACTCAAGTCCTAAAACTTGTGATGGGTTATGGGTGTAACAATTGACATTATCACTTTAGTGAATTTTTTTCCTTCCAAATTGATAAACAAACAGCCACTAAATATTACCATGTAAATAAATCAATAATTTTGTATTCTCCTAAATTATATTTGAAGTAGATATGCCTTTTGGTAAAATATTGGGGTTGTGCTACCACTAGTCCAATTTAGTAGGGTCATCAAAAAATATTTAGATTACAAAAATTGCAAAAATAAGACTTTGAAAATTTTCTTTTAGATTATCAAAAAGCGTTAAATTCTTTCTAGATTCTCTCTCCCTATATATATATATTCTCAATAATCTCGAGAGAAAATAATAAAATTTTTATTTATATAAAAAATTTTATGACATAACAATGTCTTAGACGTCTTTAGTAAAAAATTTGCGAATCTCTCAACAAAAGTTTTTCTCACCGAGCGAAAGTCTAAACAATTCTATCCTAAAATTCTTAAGAAGGACCATAATGCTACTTTTTCTTTTTCTCTGTTTTTTCTTTAAAATAATAGGTGAACTTATGATTCATTGAAGAAATCTTCAAGTAAAATTAGTCCAATAATTCAGAGAAAAAATAACCAAGAATGATGAAGAGAATGATTTCTCAAGAGATGAATAAAAACAATCAAAACAAGCATAAATATATTATTAAATATTGATGTAGGCAATAAAGGGAAAGATAAAGAATTGAAAATGAAAGAACCCACAAGAAAGAAGAATTAAGGAAGAATGTGCAAATATTCTTTGGAGGTTTAATCAACGACTGACTCTGAATTAGCTAATTAAAACAAGCATCGTCATTGTATTACCTATTCTTATTATATGTCATATTATGCCGCAAATTCATCATCAAAATAAAACGTATAATTAACTTAAACATCAGAGTGGATAGATCAAAAACACCATCTCTATTTATTGACATAACGTTATGTGCTATTATAATCGCATATTAAAATTTTTTTCTTTTTATTAATTGCTATATTCTCTATAAATTATTCACATTAATATTAATATTTAGTATTAAATTGTGGTTGGTTTTGTGCACATGATAGCATATCATGCTATGTGCATGTGATGGCATAAAGCTTCTAAATTTCAACTTTTTGGTTAAGAGTTTTTTGAATGTGCTAGAAAGTTTGGTTTCGTGGCATTCCATTGATTCCAAGGAATTGATTACTTGCTTCCCAATTAATTAACTGTGTTAGGAAATCCAAAATGTGTGGCTTAAAATTTGAATTTGATTGATATGCTTTTTTTTTTTTTTTTTTATAAATAAGTTATTAATTATTTTAACAAAAATTATGTAATGAAATAGACATACTTCTTAAAGTTATAGTACGGGAGAAATAAAGTAAATAAAATAAAAATATATAAAATAATTTGATATCAAAAAAAGAAGGTTTGACACAGTTTTATAGTAAAAATTTTAATTTTTAGTTTTAAATTTATTCTAATAAATATATATTTTTATCAATCGATAATGATAAAAACAGAAAATATTTGATACTATAAATTTTCTTTTGTTAAATAGTGAAGTAATATTAAATAAATTTTTTTAAGAGTATTCATTATCTCATGATGCAATCATTTTAAATTCATTTTGTCAAATAGAATAATTTTTTCAAAATTTGGTAATTTAGAAATTAAATCATTATAAATTATTAAACAAAATTGCACTAAATAATTACTATTAATAGAATAATTGTAACATGCAATTTTAATTTAAATATTAAATTTTACAACTCAAAATACATTTATACTTTAAACAGTTCGCATAATATATTAATTAGTTAAGACAATTTCTTAGTAACGATATAATCCGATAGAATTTTCTCTAATTTGATATTTGAAGAAAATAAAATAGTATATAACATCATATTAATTGATGTTATTTTGTGCTTTCAACAATATCAAATATAAGTATTTGTAACAATATAATTTAATACTCTCAAGTAAAATTAAAGTATTTTTTTCAATTATATGATAAAATCAGCTAATCAAGTCATTGAAATGAACAAAAGTGAAAATAAAATTAATCAATTTTAAATCAATGATATAAATAATTATTTTAATAAATTTAATAAGATCATAATCACTTAAAATTTGGATAAGACATTTCATCAATAGAACATTCTTCTTGTAATTTCGTTACTCAAATTAAATATGTATAAATTATTAAATATAACTTTTAATAATAATTGCGGCACTAGATGCTCTAACATATAACCAGATATGATCGATGATATGAATAACTTCTTTAATAATTTTAATAAGATCATATAATCCGATCAATTTTAAATAAAATATTTTATAAATCGAATATTCTTCTCGTAATTTCATTACTTAATATAGATTTATGTAATAGTTATTGAATATAATTTTTCATCCCTTTTTCTTAACATAAACAAAAGTTTTTTTTTTTTTAAAAACCTACTTATCTAACTCAAGTGTAAATACATACTCATTTATCAAGCATCAATAAGTGAAAAAAAAAATAATTTTCTTTTTATAAGCAAGAAATTAATGAAAATAGTATAATGTATGATCTATTTTTGCAATAAAAAATAATTTTGCAATTAATTATTTTTTTTCTGAAACAGTATACTCATAACACAATCTTTCTACAATATGTAGTGTAATTAATTACTTTCTTTTTATGCTTGCAATGTACGTATCCTCCACATTAATTACAATAAATGAAATGAAAATCTGACCAATTAGAAACCAGCTCATACCTATACTGGATATACACACCAGTACATCCCACCTTGTTTAAAACCCGCGTTTATGTCATTTGGGTCGTGTCTCTGCCTGTGTCGTGCTCCTCCGTAGTTGTACCCAAGACACTCAAGCTTTCCTAATGGCATTTATCATTTCGATCCTTGCTTTACATAGTTTTAAAATATATTTCTATTGTTTGCTAAATTTTAAGATGTAAATTTTCATTGATTCTTCAATATTGGTACTACTAACTAATGAAATAAATTAGTGACTTATAATAAATATTTAATTAGTGAATGGGATTTATTATATAATTAAATAAAAAATTTAAAATTTTGAAAATAAAATGATAATTTTTTAAAATATATCCTTATAATTAATAAAAAATTTATACAAAAATTTGTATAATAAAATTTAATTAATCAATTATTTAATTTTATGAGTTATTAATTTTTCGTAAATGAAGATATTATTTTTTATTTCTATGAAATAGTAACCAGAATTTTAATAAAATGAATAATTTATTCTTATAATATTGAAATTTAATCATTACAATGTACGGATATTATACGATATTTTACTTATTTCAGTAAATTAGGGATTTATATGACAATAAATAAATAAATATAGACTTTGTTTTGGAAACATTAACGTTTGGTGGACTGGGAAGTTATTATCCAAGAAAAACAACATAGACGTATTGTGTCTACTGTCAAATGTACAACATCACAGGGGCTTATCCCAATCCCGCGGGCCCCACTTACCATTTTAAGCACACTTAATTTACGCATTATATCTACTGTCTGAAAAAAATCGCATACAAGAAAAAATGAAAAAAATATTGAGCATTCGTGTTGTGTAAGCCAGAAGCTTCTTCTTCTCTACCGTCTCTGTTAATCAGATCTCACCGTGTTGTAGACAAAATCTGTGCCGAAAGGAAAGATTTTTCTTCCCTTTTTTCCAAATAATTTATTGGAAGATTTTCGCTTTTTGTAAAAAGCCTGTGGATTCTCTCTGTGCTGTTATTTTTTACCTTTATTTTTTGGTTACTTTTTAGCAATTTATAATTGGGAGAAATCTAGCCAGAATTCAGTTCTGGTTTTTATTTTGTTTTCCGGAAGGCCGCTGGATTTTCGTGGAGAGTTTCAGCATTTCGTTGTCGCCGGGTAAAGAGTTCACGACGGCCGTCCGGCTTTTTGGTGGGGTTTGCTTAACTGAATTTTCTCTGTTTGTGCAGTTTTGTTTAGTGATTTTGGAGATTGGATTGTCTTTCCTTGTGTTAGTTAGCTAGCCAGGGTTTTGTTGTGTGATCTATGTTTCTTGTTGTTGGATTCTATTTATAGTGTTTGTTCTGTTTCTGGTACTTCTATTTTGAATTCAGCATTAGGGTTCGCTTTCGCTCTCTTATTTATCCGTTTTAGTTTGGGTTTTGTATCTTGGGCTTTGCATTGTTGGAGCTTGAATACAGCTTATCTGTATTGTTAGGGCTTTCTCTAAGGTGTCAAAACCTTTGTTGCATAGACAGTTTGGAGAACCGGAGCCTCTATTGATTTGGAATCAATAGAGCTGTTTGCCTCAGTTAATTGCTAGTATTCTTACTGGAAAAGTTTGGAGAATTGGTGCTAGATGGATAAGGATAAAACTTTGAGTCACAGTGGTGGTCTGCTGCCTCCATCAGGTCGTTTTTCGAGCTTTTCAGCTACTGGAAACCATAATTTCAATGTGAAGCTTGAGCCATCATCATTCCTACCACTAGTTCCTGGTGGTTCTGGCTCAGAGGGGGCGCATTTTGTTCATCAAGCTGATGCTAACTGCTTTAGCCATGATATTAGCCGAATGCCTGATAACCCACCGAAGAATGTGGGTCATCGCCGAGCCCATTCCGAGATCCTTACTCTTCCTGATGACATCAGTTTTGATAGTGATCTTGGTGTGGTTGGTGGTGCCGATGGGCCATCTTTCTCGGACGAGACTGAGGAGGACTTATTGTCAATGTACCTTGATATGGATAAGTTCAATTCTTCCACAGCGACATCGGGTTTTCAAATGGGTGAGCCGTCGGCTGCATTTCCAGCACCGGCACCGGCAGGGGCTACAGGTGTGGGTAATTCTGCAGTAGAGAATGTGAGTGTTGGATCTACTGAAAGGCCTAGGATTAGGCATCAGCATAGCCAGTCAATGGATGGTTCGACAAGTATTAAGCCGGAGATGCTCATGGCAGGTTCAGAAGAGTCGCCTCCAGTTGATTCTAAGAAAGCTATGTCTGCTGCTAAGCTTGCTGAGCTTGCGCTTATTGATCCAAAGCGTGCTAAGAGGTATGCTTCATTTGATTCGAATCAGAAATCATTTAAATGATCTATTGTTTTGTCATTGATGCAGATATTAGTTATGAGTTTATGTTTGCAAGCATGAAATTCTTGTTAAAAGTGCTGGCATTACTTTTTTTCGTATTAGGATGCAACATTTTCTTTTTTGATCTCTTATTTAAATGTATTTTGTCTTGTGGATTCTTTTCTTTAATCTTAGTGATAGTTCCTAATGTATATTATGTGAATGGAGAGTCTATATGTATATGTTTTTCTTGAAATGTTGATAGTTCAGACTTCTGTTGTTTCCAAGCTCTTTGATTATATTTATTTGAACGTAAAGAATACTCCTGTGTGATGTTAGATGAAATTGTATTTTGCTTATTGAAATGTGCTCATATTATAAGATGTGGTTAGCCCTTGAGGAAATTCTCTTGGAAAAAAAAAACACGAAGTAGTTTTCATTTAATCAGTCAGACATTTCACGATGGAAAATAAAATCTTGTATGCTCCAACTTTATCTTCTTTTCTGCATTACTAAAACTTTAACACTTGGCATGAAATATTTGATGGAAAAGTCCTTTCTTTGAAAATTTTAAGTTCTGCACATATTTTTATCTTTGTATCTAGTTTCTGCACCATGTATGATTCTGCATTCGAGGAAATGATATAATTTTTTTCTATGCATGTATGCTACCAAATAAAGTTCATGGGAAAGGTCTTGTTGTTATGATCCATCCTATGGCTTCATTATGTGCCATGGATGTAATGTTCCATTGTACAATAATGAAGAATGGAATATTTGCATTAGCTTAACCATCGAATAAAATTTGTACATGGGTTAGGCAAATGGATTTAAGCATGAGTGTGCCAACTAACACATCACGGGCCATAAAGTATTACAGTACTTGCTGCCTTTGAGTATATTTATGCCTTGCATATTTAGTTTTGTAATAGTGTTGGAAGATCACATTGCTGGAGAAACGTGTTGAAGCAACTATACTGTTCTTTATGTTTTGCAATCTCTTAATGAAGTTTTTACGGGAGAAAAACCCCTCCTACTTGTACATCATTTTAGTTGGAGACACTGGGCAGATCTGAACTCCTCACTCTATTTTCTGTATGGAAAATGCTGATAGTCTTGATGTAGAAGTATAGGTAGCTCTCAGCCCAGCGTATGCCCTGCATTCTTTCTCTGTCCTAGTAGATGCCCATCAGGAAGCTGGTTGTGAATCTATTCCTTTTGCTCTTTCCTTTTTGACAAATGAATTACTGATGGATAGGTGGCATGCATAATTTCTGTTACTTCCTCTATGTGATAGCTAGACCTGTATCTATCTACTTATCTATCTTTATTTTTTCTGAAGATTATACTTATTCCTTTTATGTGTTCTCCACCTATGATATTCCACTTTTTAATCAGAAAAGAAACTCCCTGCCAACTTAGTGTGTTTTGTGTTTCACATCGTCACCGCAAACTCTCTTTTGTGCAATGTGATAGGATCTGGGCAAACAGGCAGTCAGCTGCGAGGTCAAAGGAAAGGAAGATGCGATACATAGCTGAGCTTGAACGTAAAGTACAGACATTACAAACTGAAGCAACCTCATTGTCTGCTCAATTGACATTATTGCAGGTAAGTTGCATAAAGTCAGTATACTTATGTTTTCAATGGATTGGTTTTTCTGCTGTACGGATATTGTAACTTATCTTTTCTGCTAGTTATGGACTATTTCATTAATAATAATCCCATGCTGAGTGTATTTATCTTGTACAATGAAAATAATGGATATGCATGTTCATCTTGTGGGTTTTTGGAGAGCAGAGAGATACAAATGGTTTGACTGCTGAAAATAGTGAATTGAAACTGCGCCTGCAAACGATGGAGCAACAGGTCCACTTGCAAGATGGTGAGGTTCTCTTGGGTACTTTTTACTAAAGACTATTATCTTGTACCATTTTTTTTTGGGGCTTCTTATTGTTTAGTATTTGTTGTCTTTCTTGTTTGAATGGAGAGACATACTAGAAACCTTTTTTTTTTTTTTTTTAATTTTTTGAATTAATAGCTTGTATTATGTTCCACTACATTCTAACACGACCAAAACTTATTGAGTTAAAACATTTTGACACGTACGCAAGTCAATTCATTTGTGAATTTGTTTTGCTTCTTACCCACCCCACCCGCCCAACCAAAAAAAAAAGAAAATGGAATGCCAAATTTTGCATCTTTGAGGGTTTGTATAATCTGTGGCTGCTCATAAGATGCCATGTGTTTGAGGTGTTATTGGTTTTATGTTTGGGATTAATTCTAGGTAATTTACTGAGGATAAATATGAAAATATCAATCAAATTCTAAGAAGGTTCCTGATCTGTCTGCGGTCTTATTTGTTATTAAATGTTTTCTTTTCAATTGGTAGATCATGTTTCTAAATATTGGTTTGGTTGTGAATGCCATGCAACTTGGGAGTCAAAGTAAGACTTCTTACCGAAGTAAGAATTGGAAAGAAAGAGATACAATTGGGGAATGAGTCATTTTTACTATCCTATGTCCCTCAGATATTTGTAAAAACTAATCTGCATTTGCTTCATGCTTCATACGGGTAAGAAGATAATTCTTTTCAGACATTCCTGATGTATATCTGACAATTCTTAATGTACCTGAAAATTACCCAAGAAACTTGAATTGAGATTCAAAAACGTAGCAAAAAGCTTCTCGGATACTTTGGATGTGTACTGAATGCAGGTTGAATGATGGGATGTTTCAACTTTTCAAATGCTGTACAGGAATGTTCTTAAAATTTAGTTTAAATTCATTTCTTGCCAAAACTAGGAGGCTTTGTGACGTGACTTCTAACTAACGTAGAATGGGAGATGCATGCATAATTTGAAACTAGTTTAATGTTCAACAAGAATATATCTTGAATATATAAAATGATTATATCTCGAATATGTAAAATGTGTATTTATTTGTTAATTTATTTACACCTCATCTTACCTTAGTTTCTTCACAAATAGTTATACAACTATATGCTTTTGATATCCTATTTGTTTCTTATCTTTTTTTTTTTTAAATCTATTTGTAGATGATTTTTTGGAAAATTTTGTGTCACTGTTCTGAAATGAAAGTTCATTATGCGTGTCTTTTATCTAGTTTTGACACATTTATGAATTATGTGTATGCGTTTGGATTAACCCTTAATAACTTTATATAGAATTCTGTTTGAGAATCTATTATTGGAGTTTTTGTTTTTCTTTTATTCTTCACTTGCCAAATGTTTTTTGAGGGAGATTTAGGACCATGTATTCAAAAGTGGGTCATTTATTATTAAAAAGCTCTTAAAATGTATTTTATACTCACCTGCACTGGGTTTGATTTTTCTTAGTAAAATACATGTTCTGATCTTTTCAATTTTCTCTTAATCGTGGAATACTGAGATATGCTGCAAATTCTCTTCCGATAGAGTTTGCCTCTGTAATTATTAATGCATGTTTAATGATTAGTGTATTTTATGTCATTGTAATAACTTCATATCATTTTTCATTTGTAATTTTTTTTATACCTATTTAAAAGATGTTAATAAAAGCTTTACCTAAAAGTGAATAGATTTGACATCTATAGAATTAATATTTTTTGGATCTCGTACTTAGTCTTGCAGTTAATATGAAACCTTAGTCAAAATAATCTGTCGGTTCTCTTTCCATTCATAAAACTTTCAGCTTTGTTTTTTTAATTGTGTATTTATATTTGATTGGGAACTTCCATTTTTGATGTGTTATGTCGATCAGACCATTAGTTTAGGTGTGTAAGTTAGAATTGGTATTCCATATTGTGTTCTTCCTTACCGTGCTTACGTTATGAGGTTGTGACTTCTGCTGACTTCTTAAAGATGATTAATTAGATGATATAATTAGTGGTTTTCTTTTTTGTTATAAATATCTAGATCTATATCTTTTATCCAGGTTTTAGTTGTTTGGATGATGCATTACCTTTGTTGCTGTTTTATGACACGTGTTTGTAATTATGTGCGGCTAACTGTTAGCTAGTTGACTATGGATGGAGAGTTAACTTTTGTATTTCAAAAGATATGCACTTGATAGTCCAGTTGATGTGCAGGTTATAGTATGGTAATAGTAATTATGTTCCTATTTTCTGTACTTATATGATATAAGAAGAGATGTTAGCTCGTTTATGTTTTGTCATTTTCTTGCTAATTTCTCAAGCATTTTTATAACAACATATTAGTTTGAAAGATCATTTTGTTTTCTCCGGATGCCTTGTTGTAATTGCTCCATTTGTATTTGATTTGCTATAAAAATTTTCCATATCATTGAAGATTTGCTAAAAAGCTCTCTTATCCACTTCCATATTTGGTGGTTGCTCCATGTGACACTTGTAGGAAATAGTACTTTATTGTGGAATGCTATTGTCTTTATTGCTTACATTTTGTTTGAACTCTTCAAAGAAATGTAGCAACATCTTAATGAAGGTCTAATCTGTGTGGGCTATTTTAGAAGTTTAAGTAGGGTTGATAATTTGTACTTTGTATTATTAAATTATTATCTGTTATAGGATTATGACAGTGTTCCTTTCCATTGAAGAACACAGTATTTATGTCGCTCTATTTTAAGCGTTTATGAGTTATTATATTCCGTAATAATGCTATTAAATTTTGTAATTTTTTTTCTGGAAGCACTAAATGATGCACTGAAGGAGGAGATTCAGCATCTGAAGGTAATGACTGGCCAAGGAATGCCAAACGGTGGACCCATGATGAACTTTGCTTCGTTTGGAGGCGGTCAGCAATTTTACCAGAACAACCATGCTATGCATACTCTTCTAACTGCCCAGCAGTTTCAGCAACTTCAAATTCACTCTCAGAAGCCGCAGCAGCAGTTCCAGCATCATCAACTGCATCAGCTTCAGCAGCAACAACGGCAGCAGGAACAGCAAACAGGGGACTTGAAAATGAGAGGGCCAGTGCCTTCTCCTAACCAGAAAGACAACGCTTCAGATGTTAAACCTTCTGCTACAAAGGATTGAGGAATGAATCGAGCAATTGCCGGAATCCTAGTTTCAGTTTGTTATCATATAGGCTTTTTTTGTCATGTTATTTTAGTTTGTTTAGATACATCAATATTACATTCATTTGTAGGCGGCAATTGGATTTTAGTTGGAGATTGGATTATGGGAGATACATATTACATGGTATAGTTTTTTAAGCGACTTTGTTACAACTTTGGGTCTCTCTCTCTGTCTCTCACTGCACACATGCGCGCGTGCGCTAGTCTTGGTTCACCATTATGTAGCTTTATTTTCCTTGGCTGGTTTTATGAAAAATAGAATTCTCTTATTACATGCTTTTAGTTCTGTCAGAATCATGTTACCGTTGATTCTGCTCTGTTTTCAGAAGCAGGGTCGATGCTGGGTGGAAAAGATAAGTAATTGTGATGGGGTTACTTTTTTGGTTTCTTTCATTCTCGTTTGGGGCTTTCTTCTTCCCCCATTTAAATTGCTTTCTGCTATCTTTAAAGTGACATCTCTTGTGAAATGAGTTGATGCCTTCGGTGCAGGAATCAGAATTATGGATTTATTCAGGAGTATGATTTTGATTGTTGCTGCATTTCATTGTTATGGATTTGCATTATTGAGTCCGATAGATGGAGGTAATTTCAACAGACTTGAATTTCTGGTGTTAATTTATTCTACGTGACATCATTGAATGCAAACTGTTTGTGCATCGTATTGGACATCTTATTTCTGTGAGGGCGAAGGTTCTTATTGTAAACACAACCCATTCACCATTTGCTGACAACGGAAGAGATTAGTGCTGTACCTACATGACCGGCCACCACCCACTGGCACCGTCCATTCCGTGTTAGCGTGTATACATTGAAATTGCGTTGGTAACAATTAGATAAGATGATATTTCGGAAAAGACAGCTTGATTGTTACGTTGCAATTTGAGACCAAAAGATGGCGTGTAAAAATTGAAATCGAGTCAATTTGGTGGTGTGAATGCAATTTGAGATTAAATTGAAAAGAAAGTTGAAGATGATTGGATTGGAGTTATAAAGGTACAGATTTTGGAATAGTCTTTTAAGGGTATGGTGGCTGCGGTGGAAAATGGGTCACGGGCAACCCAAAAAAAAAAAAAAAA
>CP135583.1:1123654-1153210 GCA_032401905.1 Swietenia macrophylla
TATAATATATGTTGTTTCTATTATATTATATTTAATTAAAAAAATAATTTGTAATAAAATATAAAATAATATTTTTAGAAAATAATTCATAATAATTTATTATATTTAAATATTTATATTTTATTATAAATCATTATTACATTATATTATTAATTTCGTATAATAATAATAATATTATTTAATAATAAAAAATAATTTTTTTTTTTAATTTTTATTTTGATTGAATACTTCCTGGCCAATTTTAAGGCAGTCGAATTTTTATCAAATTTGTAACCACATATTATATTAACTTTATTATCCTTACCAGTTCTTGCCAGCGCGGGAGTAACAAACGAGCCAGGAAGAAAAACGACCGATTTGACAGAACAGGAAACAATTGCGCTGATTGTTGCCGAAGGAAAATTCTCCCCCACAACAGAAGTCACGGGTCACATTGACTTTCTCTGTGTGCATTTTCTTTTCTATTATTAATATTAAAGTATTTTCAGAAGCCTTGTAAGAATCATATGATCTTCCGAATTTGATGAATTCACTTGTGTTTCTTGATTTTCTTTCTGCCTATAGAGATGCCTAATCAATGAAGTCGTCAACCTCACTAGTTTTCTTGATCATATTTCTTGTGTTAAAATTTTCACATGCTGTTTCTTCGGAATCTACCAAAGAAGCTCATGCTCTTCTCAAATGGAAAACCAACCTTCAAAACCAGCTTAATTCTTCTTCTATTCTGCCTTCATGGACGCTTAATTCCACGTCCAAAGTAAGTGAGTGTTCTTGGTCCGGAATTAATTGTAGTCATGCCGGAAGTGTCATCTCTATTAACCTGAGAAATACAAGTTTACAAGGTACGCTTCAGGATTTCTCATTCTCATCGTTTCCTCAACTTCAGTTTCTTGATCTCAGCATTAATGGATTCTTTGGTATTATCCCACCTCAAATCAGTAAACTTTCCAAACTTGAGTTTCTTGATTTGTCAGCCAATCAATTGTCAGGAAAAATACCACCAGAGGTTGGCCTTCTAACTCATTTGAAGGTCCTTTCCATTTGGAGGAATCAATTAAATGGCTCAATCCCACCAGAAGTCGGTCAGTTAAGTTCTCTTAGAGTGCTTTTCTTGTACTCTAACAATTTGGAAGGTTCAATTCCTCCTTCTTTGGGTAACTTGAGCAGGTTGGATAAATTATTCCTTCACAACAATTCACTTTCGGGTTCTATTGTTCCAAATCTGGGAAATTTGAACTCCCTTTACGAACTAGATTTGAGCAGAAATCAGTTGAATGGTTCAATCCCATTTTCCATGGGTAACTTGAGTAATTTGGCTCGTGTGTATCTGTATGATAATTTGCTTTCTGGTTCTATTCCGCCAAATATAGGAAATATGAGATCTCTTATAGCTTTGCAATTGGGCTCAAATCAACTCTCTGGTCACATTCCACATTCATTTGGTAATTTAACTGGTTTGAGTTCTTTACACTTGTATGAGAATGAGCTTTCAGGTTCTATTCCCGCTGAAATAGGATACTTGAATAATCTTCAATATCTATTATTGAGCACAAATCAATTTACTGATGATATTCCACCTTCATTTGGTAGTTTGAGCAACTTAAAGCATTTAACCATTTATAGTAATGAGCTATTTGGTTCCATTCCTCAAGAAATAGAAAACCTCACGTTGAGCATCTTAGCATTGAATGACAACCACTTTACTGGTTATTTACCTCATAATATTTGCCGAGGTGGAGCATTAGAGAGATTCATTGTCAGTAATAATCATTTTGTAGGACCAATCCCTAGGAGCTTGAGAAATTGCACTGGCTTAACCAGAGTTCGTCTTCAGCAAAACAATTTCAGTGAAAATATATCTGAAGGTTTTGGTATCTATCCAAACCTGAATTTCTTAGATCTAAGTCACAACAATTTTCATGGTGAAATCTCATCTAACTGGGGAAAATGCCTACAATTAGGCTCTTTAAATTTTTCGGCCAATAATATTGTTGGGAGTGTACCGCCTGAGATTGGAAACTCATCCCAACTACATGAACTTGATTTTTCTTTCAATCATATAGTTGGGGAGATTCCAAAGGAACTTGGAAAGTTATATTCTCTAAGCGTGCTCGTTTTGAGAGGGAATCAAATTTCAGGAAGTCTACCTCGAGAACTTGGCTCACTCACCGAACTTCAGTACCTTGACTTGTCTGCAAATAGGTTAAGCAACTCAATACCAGGAAGTCTGGGAAACTTGCTGCAATTGCACTACTTGAATTTGAGCAACAATCAATTTCACCAAGGATTTCCAATTGAATTAGAGAAACTAGTTCAACTTTCAGAATTAGATTTGAGTCACAACTTTCTTAAGGATGAGATACCGTCTCAAATCTGCAATATGGAAAGCTTGGGGAAACTGACACTCTCCCATAATAATCTGTCTGGTCTAATTCCAAGTTGCTTTGAAAGAATGCGCGCCTTGTCAAGCATTGACCTATCACATAATGAGTTACAGGGTCCAATTCCTAACAGCACAACATTTCGAGATGCTCCTGTTGAAGCATTAGAAGGAAACAGAGGATTATGCGGCAATGTTAAAGGATTGCCATCTTGCAACGGTTTCACTTCTCAGAAGCAATCCTCAAGAAGAAAAAATTGGCTTGTAATCGTGCTTCCTGTTTTAGGAGCGCTTTGTGTTTCAATTGCGGTGATGGCAGTGTTCTTTATTTTCCGGAGACGGACGAGATACTCAGAAGATCAAGGAGGCAGTTGTGTGAATAACCCAGGACTGCTATCGATATCAACTTTCGAAGGGAAAATCATGTACGAAGAAATCATAAAAGCCACAAGCGATTTTGATCCCAAGTATTGCATTGGAAAGGGTGGACAGGGAAGTGTTTACAAAGCTGAGCTACCATCCGGAGTTATCATAGCAGTTAAGAAATTCCACTCCCCACTTCCAGGTGAGATTGCAGATCAACAAGAATTCTTAAACGAAATTAAGGCGTTGGCAGAGATTCGGCATCGCAATATTGTCAAGTTTTATGGCTTTTGTTCACATGCCCAACACACCTTTGTAGTTTATGGTTATCTTGATCGGGGAAGCTTGGCTTCAATCTTGAGCAACGACGCAGAAATAGAAGAATTCGGCTGGAGTCAGAGAGTGAATGTTATAAAAGGTGTAGTCCGCGCATTGTCTTACATGCACCATGATTGCTTCCCACCAATTGTCCATCGAGATATATCAAGCAAGAATGTCTTGCTGGATTTGGAATATGAGGCACATGTTTCAGATTTTGGAATTGCTAAGTTTCTCAAGCCAGACTCATCCAATTGGACAGAGTTTGCAGGTACATATGGATATGTTGCTCCAGGTAGGTGCTTCTTTCCATTTCCTGCAATTTATATACACGTTATTAAAAGTTCTTACCATTAACTAATTAGGAATTTCCCTATCAACAACATTAATAAGTTTTTAAAGATCTTAGTCAAGAATTGTTTCAATTTATATATTCTTTTTGGCTACCAAGAAAGTATTTCAAACTAGTAATAGGTTCAACTAATAATTGTCGCCAAGTATTTTTGTGTCCCTCGTATGGCCTGTCCGTTCTGCCATTTTAAGTCATTTTAGTTTCATGCATGCTCATGCTCATGCTCTTTTCAAATCAAAAATATTTCTTAAGGACACAACTTATCTATTTTGATCCATGATTCTTTCAATCATACCCTCATAAAAAATTTCATTAGTACCCTTATTAAGATGAAAATCTCTTTGTATATGGTTGTATCCGGCCTTTTTGTATGTCTTCATCTGCCTTGCTGTCGGCACTTTTTATTTTTTTCTTCCTTAATTCTCTAATAGCTATACATATATGTGATTGTATTTATGTTTTCGTTTTTCAGAGCTAGCTTACACAATGAGGATCACTGAAAAGTGCGACGTTTACAGTTTTGGAGTGTTAGCGTTAGAAGTAATCAAGGGAAATTACCCAAGAGATTTTCTTTCCACATTTTCATCTTCATCTTCAAACATGAACATATCAGTTCATGAAATGCTGGATCCTCGGCTTCCAACACCATCGCTTGATGTTCAGGGCAAATTAATGTCGATCATGGAGGTTGCATTTTTATGCCTGGATGAAAATCCTGAATCCAGACCGACTATGCATACAGTTTCTCAATTGTTATGCAAATAAATCTTCCTCATTACCTGTTTGGATAATTGATTGAGGGTTATATTTTTGTTTTAATATGTTTGCTTGTAGCTAGTGATGAAAAATATTGGAATTATTAGAGCATTGAGAAATAAAAAAAAGTAAAGAAAGTGATTTTCTACAAATCATAATGTCTTATATGAGTCTCCCTCACCAAATTATTTATAAAATCACTCGTTATTATTTTGTCAGATAAACATTTATATTTTAAATGAATTAATTATACAAATAATAAAAGAAATAATTATATATATATATATATATCTATAGAATTATAATATCGGATTTGATATCATCAACTAAGCATATGAGATTAATTAGGAGTAATTGTTGGATTTATTGTAATTGTAATTAGTTTTCTAATTTTGTAAATATTCTAGAAAATAAATGTAGATTTAGTCAATGATCTCTAATAGGAAAGTTAGGCTATAAATTAGTGCTAGTTTTCTATTCTTTTATTCAATCTCTTCTATAAGAGGGGCAGGTGTAATGTTTTTTCAGACAATTCAATTGAAGAATTCATACCATTCTATGGTAGCATACTTTACACAATTGTGGATAGAACATATAATTTTTATTGTCTTTCATTTTCAAAATTTATTAATATTTTTGCTGTTTAGAAAACTTTGTGTTTCTTTTGATCTTTTCACATTTATCTTTTGGCAAATTGTAACACTAAAAGATTTAGAGAGTTTCAACTAGCATGCGAAACACACCATCCTATGTAGCAAAGCAACTTGTGATACCAACACACAAGACACAAACGTTCACTAGCTCGTTTGTCTTTTCTTGAAAAGTATGAAATTCTACATGGATTCTCTTTTGCCATGAATCAGTATCACAGTTCTTGCTGTTGAATTCATGACATATGTTCAGACCTATAGATATTCAAACTAGAGAAAATCTTGAAAGAACTTGTATATATATGTCAAGTAAGGTCTGAACAGTTACGATCGGTATCACAATATAACAATACAATAGGGTTTTCTACTTCGAATACAATAGTTTTCCGTATTTTGTTCTTGCTTCTATTTTTTTGGGTTAAAATTTTCAGTCATTGTTTCTTCCGATTCTACTGAAGAAGCTCATGCTCTTCTCAAATGGAAAACAACCTTTGATCAAAACCAGTGCCGTTCTCACTCCTTCCTGGAATCTTTATCCTGTTAAATTCGCTATGTTTATTCTTGTTCTTGGTTAGGAGTTTATTACAACCATGTCAAAAGAATCATTAGCATAAACCTGACAAGTACAGGTTTAAAAGGCACAGTTAAAACTGAAGACCATAGATCGAGTCCAACACCATGATCTTTCTATTCCAGCCAAGCATACTGCCCAATATAGTGCTTTGCGATCAAGAAAACTTGCAGATGAAGATAATCCAGGATGCATCAACAATCAACTATTATAACAGCTCAATGCAACATAACTTGCATTGTTGCAATTCTGCTTTATACTTTTATTTGTATAATTGCTATTATTTTGTCATCATTCATTAGTGCTAGTTTCTTATTCTTATATTCAATATTTTCTATAAGAGGGGCCGATGCAAAATTCTTTTTTTTTTTTTTTAACAATTCAATTGAACAATTCATACCATTCTGCATGGTATCAGAGCAAATGCTCTGGGTCAATAATTTGGGCCTTTACTTGTTCTAAATCACGTCCTCTAAATCTGGCAACTCGTCCTCGGTTGACCAATGGTCACGGTTTTGGCTCCCTTAACACAGGAATCCCTGCAGAAAGTAATCTTCTACCCATCAATGGTCTTATATTAAATGGCCACAATTTCATTTAGTGGTCACAATCAATTATGATTTTTATTTGTGGGAAAGGAAAGGCAGATTTACAGGTTTTGCTGTGAAGTCGAAAGAAGATAATCCCTTTAACCAAACGTGGAAGCTAGAAAACAACATGGTAATGTCATGGCTCTTCAACTCCATGACAAATGAAACAGAAGAAAATTTTATGTATTACAAAACTGCCAAGGAGATGTGGGAGGCTGTTTGGGGGACATAATCAAACAATGACAACACATTAGCCATTTTCGAGATTAAAAGTGCTCTTGATGACTTGAAGCAAGGAGCGAAGTCAGTCACCGAGTAGTTCAACACCTTGACAGGTCACTGGCAGTAACTCGACATTTTTGAGGAGTTAGAATGGAAGTGCACCGAAGATGCCAAATAATATCACAAGGTGGTAGAAAATGAGAGAATTTTCAAGTTCTTGTTCGGATTAAATAAACATTTTGATGATGTGAGGGGAAGCATTCTTAGTATGAAGCCTCTACCAAGCATTCGCGAAGTTTTTTCTAAGATTCGAAGAGAGGAGAGTAGAAGATAAGTCTTGTTCGGACCCACAGATGCAGAAATTGAACTCAGTGTTATTTAAGCATTTGTGAGGGGAACACGAAGGGCTCTGCCCTAATTGCTCAAGGTCAACCTGCCTCAAATTGCAGAGACATCTACCTTAAAAGACTTGGACTTGCTTTGAGCATTGCGACAAGAAAGGCCATACAAAGGATGTCTGTTGGGATGTACACGACAACCCACCTGACTGAAAAACCTGCTAGAGAAAGAAACAAACGTGGAAACGCAGCCACAACCGAGGAGACGAATTTCTTTTGAGTCTAGCCCCTTCAACAAAGAACAAATGGATGCATTGCAATAATTACTCTAGGATACTCCTAAAAATGTCACTACTTCGGTGGGAATTGCTTCATTTGCAATTAAAGGTAAACATTTAACTGTCCTAAGTGTTAGACTTGGAAAAAAATAGCTCCTGAATCATGGACTCAAGAGCCTCAGATCACATGACTGGGGATAAAGCAATACTAGAGGATTATATCCCATGCTGCGACAATATCACATTTTGTATTACGGATGGATCCAGTTCTAAGGTTACGAGTACCGGTTCAGTTTCGATTTCCAAGTACATGAAATTAAACTCTGTTATTTATTTCGAACTTGGAATTATAGTTTACTTTCTATAAGTAGACTTGCCAAGGATCTCAGATGTGTTACTAAATTCCTTCCTAATGTATGTGAATTTCAGGCCTTGGACGTAGGGAGGACGATTGGGAATGTTGAGATGCGTGTAGAACTCTCTCTCCTCAAAGTTAATGCTCCAGAAAAAACAGTTCTTGAATCCATTTACATTGCTTCAGTGTCTACAAAAAATAAAGATAGTGAGGTTATGATGTGGCACTGTCATTTGGGACATCCCAATTTCATGTACCTTAAAAAAATTGTCTTTTTATTCAACAGAAGTCAGAAAAGGTTTCAGTGCGAAATATGTCAATTGTTAAAACTTATACGCAATTCTCATTCAATTCAGCCCTACAAAGCCTTGCACCCATTTTCTATGATCCACAGTGACATATGGGGACCATCTGAAGTTAAAAACATCACTAGTTCTAGATGGTTCCCTATCTTTGTTGATGATCACACTCGTCTGACGTGGTTATTTTTGATGAAGGAAAAATGAGAAGTTAGACAAAATTTTCAGAATTTCAACAGCATGGTCCAATCGCAATTTCAAGTGAAAATAAAAGTATTCAAGTTTGATAATGGAATAGAATACTTTCACTCCATTCTTGGGTCTTACCTCTTTGAACAAGGAAGTACCTCAGAGTTCATGCACTGACACTTCTAAACAAAATGGAGCTGCGGAAAAAAAAAAAAATCGATATCTGTTAGAAGTTGCGAGATCACTAATGATAATAACAAATGTTCCCAAACATTTTTGGGGTGAAACAGTTCTTACAACCACGTGTTTGATCGACGGAATGTCTTTGGGAGTTCTACAATTCAAAACACCGTGTTAAATACTCCTTGAATCTTATTTTTAGGTCAGAATAATCTTTAATATTCTAATTAAAATTTTCGAGTGCACTGCATTTGTACACATTAACCCTCGACATTGCAGCAAACTTGATCCACAAAATGCATTTTTCTGGGTTATTCCTCTCATAAAAAAAATGTTATAAATGTTATTCCCCAGTCATTAAAAAGTTCTATGCACCAATGGATGTCACATTTTTTTGAGTCATAACCGTATTACCCTAAAACTGAAACTCAAGGAGAGACCTTAACAGCGAACGAATATCAGTTTTGGGAATTTGAGTCTGAGTCTGAACCAAAATGTCAACATTCTCCTCAAATGGAGCCTATCGAGCCCAACGACATTGCATCCGCTTCTCAAATTGAGAACTCCGAGCCCCAACTACATTGTGTCCAAACTCAAACCCAAACCCAAATACGGGTTATTGCACCTTTTTTTTAGGGCAAATTGGTTACATGGCAAAATAGGAAACAATAAGTGGTGACAAGTGAGTTGTGTGCCGAAGCTAAATTTAGAGCAATTTCTCACAACATTTGTGAAGGTATATGGCTAAGAAGAATGTTTGAAGAGTTAAAAATTCCTGGAGGCAACTCACTATTTTTACTTTGTGACAAGAAGGCTGCTCTAAGTATTGCCAAAAAATCCAGTGCATTACTACTGAACGAAGCATGTGGAAAATTGATAGGCACTTCATTAAAGAATTAAAGAAAAAGTGGAAGAAGGCATTGTGAGTCTCGTGCATACTCCCACATGTCACCTGACAACAGACATATTGACCAAAGCTTTACCAAGGAATCAATTTGATAATCTGAAATCCAAGCTTTGTATGATTGACATTCATCACCCAGCTTGAGAGGGAGTGAAGAATTATCATATCGGATTTGATATCCTTGGTTAAATATATGAGATCAATTAGGAGTAATTGTCAGATTTCTTGTGATTGTAATTAGTTTCCTAATTTTTTAAATATTCTAGGCAATAAATTTAGATTTAGTCAATGATCTCTAATAGGAAAGTCAGGCTATAAATTAATGCTAGTTTCCTATTCTTGTATTCAACCTCTTCTATAAGAGAGGCCGATGCAGGGCTTTTTTTTTTTTTAACACAATTCAATTGAAGAATTCGTACCATTCTACAATATCACACTTCGCATAATTGTCGTCAGAACATATAATTTTGATTATCTCTTATTTTTAAAATTTATTAATATTTTTGTTGTCAAGAAAACTTTTTGTTTGGTTTTTTTTTTTTTTTGTTCTTTTCACATTTCCCTTTTGGCGAATTGTAACACAAAAGATTTAGAGAGTTTCAACTAGCATGCGAAATGCACCATCCTATATAGCAAAGCAACTCGTGAAACCAACACAGAAGACACAAACGTTGACTAGGTCGATTGTCTTGCCTTGAACAACATGAAATTGTACGTGGATTCTCTTTTGTCATGAATCAGTATCACGATTCTTGGTATTGAATTCGTGAAATATGCTCAGATCTGCAGATATTCAAACTACAAGAAATCTCGAAAGAAGTTGTATATATATGTCGAGTAGGGTCTGATCAATTATGATCTGTATCACATTATAACATAAAATAATAAGGTTTTCAACTTCGAAAACCACAGTTCTTTGTACTTTATTCCTGCTACTATTTTTTGGAGTTAAAATTTTCAGTTCATAAGGTCTTAATATACTGCATTTGTGCAAGGCACATCAATGCGAGAAACAACTTATTGAGCATTTCTCCAAAAATTTCAGTTTGGTGTCAGAGTAGTGTCAAAATCCTGAATTTATGTCAACTTCCAGCTAGCATTCAAGCAGTTCAACTTCCAGCTAACAAAGTAACTTCACCTTTCAATGAAACTATGTTATACGCATGAAAATGGAAAGATTATTTTTAAGTTTTGTGTGCAACAGATACAAAAAAAAAAAAAAAAAAAAAAAAAAACTACTAAATTGCAAAAATTTATAAAAAATATATGAGTTTGATTGAGAAATTAAATTTTCTCAATTTATTTATTTATTTTAAATAATACACAATTCAACACCGTCGCAAACCTCAAACTTATAATATCTTTAATAGTTGAAGGAACTAATGTGTCCTTTCTCTCTTCACGATAAAAATACAAAGAAACAAAAGAGAAGCTTTGTTCTCTTTAATATTATCTTATTTAGTTACGCTCTTAATTGTTTTTCTTTGGAAGCCAATCAGAGAAGGCATTGAGGGTTTTCATGTCGGCTCGATAATATTTCTGCGTAAATTCGAGCAAATTTTGCCATGTGAAGTCTGGATATAACCTTCGATTCTCAGTAATGTCTACCAAACTAGTTGGAGGTTTCACAACCTTGTCCATCATCGGACAGAGAAAGAAAGCAAGGGATTTCCTCACAGTTGTACTATTTACCACTGCTCTGTGCAAGCAACTCTTGTAAATGCCATTTGATAGAGCCTGCGTTCAGAGACATAAGTTAAAAAGGAAAAAAAATTAATCAATTTCAAGCTCAAACAAAAACCTTTAATTGGTAAAGATTAACCCAATTACCATGAATGTGTCGCCAATGTTTACAACGAAAGCTTCTGGATCGGAACGAACGAACTGCCATTTGTCATCCACAAGCACTTGAAGGCCACCGACTTGATCTTGATGAAGGATTGTTAATGATGTCGGATCACAATGAGGTCCAGTTCCTAGAGCCAAGTCAGGTTTTTGGCATGGAGGATAGTGGTTCAATCTCATTATAGAATCATTTTCTTCAAAGAATTCTCTAAAATATGCTGGACCAACTCCTAAACTTGTTCCTAACAGTTCCATGATCTCAAGGGCGAGATTGTTCATTGCTTCACAGTACTCTTGGTACAGTTTCCTGCATGCGCATTGCGGAAATCTCAAAGCTTAAACATGTGCACTTCAAGCATGAATAAATTAAAATAACAATTAACTGTACAGTGACATGTTAATCTTACCCGAATTGTCTGAAATCTTCGCCCATTACGCTGCAGATATATTCTTCGACGATGTTTGAGGAGTTTCCGCCAGAACAATATCGAAAGGAAAGTGTTTCCTTCCATGGAAGCTTAGAAGAGAACCTACCAGTGAAGCTACTGGCATATCCACAATGTTCTCCTAACTTTCTCTGAGCCTTTTGTTTCTCAGAAAGTTGCAAGCCAAAGAAGAAATCCATATTCGCGTGAGCCTTTTTGATAAGCCTTGAATCAATACCATGATTTACAACGAGAAAGAAACCATGCTTCCTGCATGCCTCATTGACAAGCTGACATGTTTTCGCGACGGCAACGGGCTCTCCTGAGAGAAAATCCCGCAAGTCAATAGGAGGAATCACAAGTTCTGGCAGGTCAAGGCATGGTTTTTCATGCTCAGGCCATATGAACTGTGAAGGAATACTCGATTCAAATTGAAGATGTGATGCGTCAAAAACCAGAGACTCATCATTTTCAGCAGCAGGAATTGGCATTTTGTTTGAATTATTACAAAAATCTGTTGACATGCTATATATCATAAAATGTAAGAGAATTGTGGGTAATGAAACAGAACAAGGAGGGAGTGAGAGTTAAATAGAAAAAAAAGATAAAGCAAGGCCGTCCATTGGCGAAGTCAGTGAAACAATATATCTAAATTAAGGCTAAATTAGGCGGAAAAAAAACAAAACAACTGGAAAAAAAACATACAAGTACAAATTAATGGTAATTAATTAATAATTTGTTAATTGTTTTGTTTTTATTTTAAATTTGAGTGGAAACCAAATTTGTACCAACTTTTGTAACACCCCAATTTAAATGATAAATATTTTATGATATAAGATTATAAAACACTAAGAATAAATTTTGAGAATGAAATTATTTAAAAATTAGTATATCTTGAATATAAAATATAATTATTTTGTTGTTCGAGGTTATCAAATATTAAAAATGTATTTAAAATTATTATTTAAAATTATTATTTAAAATTTATTTATTAGTATTAAATTAAATTTTATTATATTTTTGATATTTGTGACAAAACTGAGTTGGGCCACATTAATATAATTAATTAGGATCTATTTTATGATTAAAGTTTTGATCCATATTTTATTTAATTATAATAGCAATTATTATAAAATAAAGATTTTGTTTCAAGAGTTTGACAATAATTAATTAATAAAGAGCTAATTTTTCAACGAAGAAGGAAATAAACACATAAAAATAGTGTGAGAATTTATGATTCTTTGTAAGATAGGCTAATTTTAAGGTAATAGGAGATAATTTTTAAGGAAGAATTCAAGATCATATAGATAATTTTAATTGTTTATTTATGGTATTCAAGCATTTCAATTATTGATTTATGATGTTCATTGAAAATGCATGATTAGGATAATATGTTAGACAATAGAATTTGCACTTCCAAGACTAAGACAAATATGCCCTACTCAACACCTGCAAATATGTAAGATATGCAATTGAGGCATGGAATACAAATTCCCAAACAGACATTTCCAACCCCTAATCAATTGTTCAAATTTTAAACAAATTTATTAATATAAATAACTAACATTTTTCATCCTATCTCAATTATTCAAATAAAACTGCATCAAATTGTTAAACATAAGATGCCAATTATTCTCATACAATAGTATTACTGATATAAACTTTTATTCAAATTTATTGATACAAACTTATGTGACGGTATTGTATCGTAATCATATATTTTATATTTTTACAAGAATAAGTAAAAATTCATGAGAAAAAAATAAATTATATGAAATATGTAGCAACAATATAAACGCAAGTTTATATCCCTAACAATATTCTATTTTGCATTATAAATAAAAACTTTCTCCTAATCTATGATTAAGCACAGCGGTTTGCGAGGAAGAGAGCTTTACACTGTTCCATTGTAGTATCATTGGGGCTGGTACTGCAAAAATGGAAACCGCGTACGCGTTGGAAATCATCTTGATATTAATATCAACCACCGCGCAAGTATGGAAAATTGTTGCAGAGAAATTCAACGGAAATGAAATAATCCGATCTTTGTTTAATTTTCACGGTGTTGCGAAACAAACTATGTTATCTCATGTTCAAGATCATTTCTTTATTCCCAAGGGTACAACTACTTTATATGCTCTTTATAGCTATTGATGTCAGCCTTATTACCCATTCTAGTGATTTTTCAATTGTTTGCGGAGGAAATGGTCACCCGATCGATTCTTTTGAAAAACAAAATACGATGATTATACATATTTCTGTTGAATATTCCAATTGTCAACACGTAGATTCAAGTTAGCATAAATCACATAAAACATATATTATTAAATGATAAAAGTCAGTATGCATAAAAGAGAAAAAGTTTCACCTGTGTAAAATTTAAAACATATATATAGAGAAGAATATTTTCAATTTTCTTTTCTTGTTGCATCAAGTTAGTAAATTGTGAGTAAGGTGCCTATGATGGGTTGTCTTAACCCAATCCAACCCAACTCATGAGACGCAATGTTAGAAGTAGTTGTATTTTTTTTTTTGTATTTCAATTATTGCTTCAAGCAATTGTCTCTGTTTCACGTTCTATAAAAATGAAATTAGAAAGTGAAAAACGATAGGTTTTTCATCTTTTACTGCAAAAAACAAAAGAGAATAAAAGAGAGAATACAAAGAAATAGACAAAAAAAAGGGCATTTTACATTGTGAAGACTAGAGTTCTTTTTGATTATGTAATTGAACTCTAGGCTATGATCCATTTTGAAAAGGTAAGTTAGTTATATTTGTATCATTGGTATCATATCCTTGGAGAATGATTTCAGTTAGTTATATTTGATGTTAAATGTAATGCTCAATTTGTTTTTGGACAAAATTGACAACAAAAAAATTTGTTTTCATGTTTGATATTAAATTTGATGACTGTGTTAGTGGAATTTAACTGTATCATTGTTGTCACGCTTCAAATTTGATAGAATTGGAAATGTGATTCTTCTAAACTTATAAACCTTAAATTACACGAAAATGTTAAAATTTAACTTATATAACTATATGAACATATCTTACTAACAAAAAAAATCTTTTTGAACAACTTATGAAATTCAACAATATTGAAAGTTTTAAATCTTATAAATCCATAAAACAATTAAAGTTCAATCAAATTCATCAACTTTACATTTAAATCTTTAATCATTTGAGAATTTAAAAAAATTATAATAGATTTTAAACTTAGTAAGTATATTAGTTTTTTATATACATAAATACATACAAATTTGTATACAAAATTTGATCACATCCTCTAGGAACACAAAAGGATGCTTCTCCACTTTTTCAGCAATTTCTACATTTAATCCGTCAATAAACCTCGCAATAGTGGTCTCCTGTGATTCTTGCATCTTACACATCATCATTAACATTTCAAACTCCTTTACATAATCCTCAACACTCATGCCCCCTTGTTTAACTCTCTGCAGTCTAAGAGTTAATTCTTGCTTGTAATAATCTGGTACAAAATGCTTTCTCATTGCTCTTTTTATAGCTCTCCAACTCCTAATCTCCTCTTCTCTATCTCTCATATATTGAGCTTTCAAGTTTTCCCACCATAGGTTAGCATAATCAGTAAATTCAAGGGCTACAAGTTTATACTTTTTTTACGTTTGAATACTGTTGACATTCAAATATTCTTTCCACTTGCTGCTCCCACTTTAAATACTCTTTGGGTGAACCGGTCCCCCTAAATAGCAAAATTTTCATTTTGATGTTATGGCCGAAATCTTTTTACTGCCTTCTTGGCAATGGTTGTTCAACCGACTCTTCATCTTCTTGAAGTTCATCATCTACTTCCATTTCCACGTAACCCATTCTTGCTGCTTGTGGAGCACGTTGACGTGGTTGTTGTGGTGATTGTTGCACTACCAGCCCTTTAATTACTGCCATTAAGCGATCTAATCGGTCCACCACTTCCTCTTGTCTTTTTTGTATGCCCAACATCTGAGATTGATCAAAAGAAAGGCCTCTTGATACTTCTTCTCCTGACATGATTCACAACTTGAGCTCTAATACCAACTGATGCGCTTAAGGGATTAATCGTTGTGAAGTTGAAAGATTATCACTCAATTCAGTTGTACAAAAGAAAAAAAAAAATATGATCACGAAAAGAAAAGAACACTAATACTCTTTGTTGTAAGATAAATCACCACAAACAAGAAATATTAGTATGATTCACCACACTCTAAGCAAAAAACAAAGATAGAGTGATAAGAATCAAGTTTTAACTAGCTACTAAACATAAACTTTGTTTAGATAAGAGTTTGGATAAGAAAAAAAATGTTTCACAGTACTTTCAATAGCCAATTCTCATCCTCTCTTACTATTTAGTCTATATAATAGCAACCAAAACATAAACCAATTATATTGAAAGGAAACAAATCAAAACTACCAAAATAAAAGCTAAAATAAAAAGAAAACTAATTAATTAGTAATTAAGTTGACCTCCATCAATATAATTAGTATCTTATTTGCCCATTTTTTCCCAGCCATCTCCTCCATACCAAGTTTGGATATTTTACCTCAATTTAGGCTTAAATCAAGTCCATTTCAATCATCACAATCGGCCCTCAATTCTGTTTGGATAATGTTAATTAATTTTTGGTCTTTATGTAGGTTTGCCTTTCTAAAATTAGTCCAAAATTCTTGTCTCGGCCTATTTAATGATTCACTGAATTTTTTGGCACATAGTCTTGTGATTGGCCTGATCAGAACTTGCAACGGATCATTTGTCGCTTCATTATTCTCAGAAATCTCTTTAGCTTTTGAACGAGTAATTGGATGAAGATTGAAAACCAATTGTTCTTTGACAGATCTATTATTATTAGCGACCACATTTTCTTCTTTAGGTTTAGTAATCATGTCTTTAGTGCTGCCAATCACATTTTCTGCCTTGTGGATCATATCAATAAGTTACTTGGAGTAGTGAGTATTTAGCTTGTGTTGGAGGATATCTTTGAAAAGTTTATTTATTTATGTTTTAGACTATGTATAAAATTATGTAATGTATTTAGCTCTTTTTTTTTTTTTTATATTTACCTTGAACATTCTTTCAAAATATTTATAGTTTGATTGGATTGTTGTTGGTATTTGAGAATGTTTATAATAATTTATTTGATGAAGTATTTTAGAAAAATAATTATTATTGTGAAGTTTAGCAAATGTATACGGAATTGTGCACTTTGGTTCGATATATAAGATGTGTGTCGAATTTGGGGCATTACAGTTTGCACCGAAGACAACACTCTACGCTACTCATATTTCATTTTAATATGTTTTTCTCAATGCTACTCTCACAATCTCTTGTCTGTTTCCTTCTTTGTTTTTCTTTTCGAGTTTTTTTTCTTTAAAAAGCACTAGTTGAACTTAATCAAGATCACACCCTACGTGTTATTCTTACCAACAAAAGTTAAAGAAATAAGAAGGAAATAAGAAACAAGGGCACAAAGAATATATGTAATTCGACTATAGATAGATGAACATGAAAAGATTCAATTCGATAGCAAGAATTAATTCAAATGATATTTCAAGGCCCTACACGTGCTAAAAAAAAGTTATTTTACAAGAATAAAAAAGAAGTTTCAAGAATAAAAGTTCCTGAATTGTGTTAAACTTTTTTTTATCCTTTTTTTAACAAGAAGATGTAATTTAACAAGGCCAAATAAAAGAAACAAGATAAATAGTGCCACAGATGAATAGTATTTATAAATAGTATGATGAATAGTAATTTACCTTTTTTTTTTCAAAGAAATACAAAAAAATTGAAAGATAATCAAATTTAATTTTTAGAATTCAAGCTTTGATACCAAATAATATAAATTTATGAATTAGAAATCTTAAAACCCATTATTAAATTGATACACACCTAAGAAAACTAAAAATTAAATTATGAATTAATTTATACTCGTTGAAAACTTGTTTCAAAACCTAGATTGCAAGCAAGGCAAAAATGCCGCAAAAGATTATTTTTTTTATAGGTTCAAAGTTCATTTAAAAACAAGAAGAGAAACTAAATTCACCTAGCATGAATGGTATTTATGCCAAATAAAATTCTTATTAAAATGTATTCAATTTCTTTATATAGATTACGTCAAGAAATAACTGTTTGTGGCTAAGAAAAGAAAGAAAAGAAATAAAGCCAAGCTTAATTTGTTTAAAACAAAAGCTTACTTTTATGGGTATTACATAATGTTCAGTCTAAACAGTAAAAGAAAACATTAAAAAAGGAAAAGAAAAGAGATTAAAGCCTAATCCACATGGCTATTACATAATGTTTAGTCTGAATAATAAAAGAAAACATTAAAAAAGAAAAGAAAAGAAAAGAGATTAAAGTCTAATCGATATGGCCCATCAATTTAGAAGCCTTTGATATAGCACATGTCTTTTACATACTAGGCTACTTTTTTCTTAGCTTGAGTCACATAAACTAAGGTTATGTCCTCATCTTTCAAGCCCATCTTAAATATTAGTATTTTGTTAGATAAACTTTCAAGGTCGACCCAAATAGATTGCGCAAGTCTTTACACTGCTTCCTTGATTTTCTTTGCTCTTGATCTTATCATTGGCCTATTTGAAACATGCAAGGTTCCTTTGGATCTTATCATTGGCCTATTTGAAACATGCAAGGTTCCTTTGATAACCAATTTATTATAGTACCCATCAATGCCCCTATTGCAAATCTTAACAATTGAAAACCTTTGCAACTTAATTCCTCTCAACAATCGGAACCATAAATAAATTCAAACTTATGCCCCATTTATTGCGTAAGTTAAACAAGGTTGCAAGTTCTCATGCTGCCATTTGAGCAATTTATTATGGCCAATATATAATTCATCAAAGGCGAAGAAATAAAGAGCCAATCTTATTTTCACTCATGCATACATCTAAATCAATCCACATGAGAATTGCTTCGAACATAACATAACAGATAAAAATCACAAACTTATTTTCGTACAAATTTTACACGAAAATTATAGTCCAATGATTTTATTATTATAAACAAGAGTTTGTATTCTTAGTATTATTGATATTTAAAAGGGTGCCTCTTCCTTGCGGGAAAAGAAACGGCCAGTTGGACCGCCATCAGGCAGCAATGCTAGCCTCACAAGGCTTTCAGCACCTTCTTCAACAGTTAATATGCCATGGTTGAAGTTTATATCGGTCTTGACAAAGCCAGGGCACACGCAATTCACACACATTTCCGGATACCTCTTGGCTAAAACCCTTGTGTAGGCATTGATAGCAGCTTTTGAAACTTTATAAGCAGACGAGTAAGGACACCAGCCCGTATTTTCAGCCTCACCTTCTTCCAAATCTTGAAATAATCTTTCAAGACCATTTCTATTCTCTCTTCTGAAAGGTTTTCGACATCACTTAATTTTGTTCTGGCTTTCACCGGCAAACCCTGAATTTTTCAAAGTTTCAAATAATGGTTCCTATATGTGATATTTAATCCTTAAGGCAACGAAAATTGAAAGTTGAGTACCTTTAAGGCGGAGGCGAATGAGGAAACGTTAACGATCCTGGGCGAGTCAGATAATTGGAGGAGGGGCACTAGTGCTTCACAGGTTCGTTTAGTCCCATAATAGTTTGTTTTCAGGCATTCAATTGATAAATCGTAATCTTGTTTGGCAATTGTGTTCCAGTCGACATCGAGTTCAGCAGCATCAACCTTGGTCTATAGACGGTCAATTAACGGTATATTATTTTCGAGATCATACAATACTATAAGCTATCATCTCCACGCAACTCGAAAATATTAATGGTTCCATGCATTCCCAACTCGATCGATTACATGCTATTTGCAGAAAATGAAGTTAATTAATTAAAATACAATATATATTTGTGAAAGTCTTACAGCGCGACTGAAAGAAGCTGACATAGCATCCATATCCTGCTGCCTGATACCTGTAATTGCTGCATTGTTTACCTACGGAGAACGGGGTCTAAAACTTGGCATCACTCATTGACTACAAGAAATTAAAGAGAAACAAAAGAAATTAAATGATATATACCAAGATATCAAGCCTTCCGAATTGGGTTTTGACGAAATCAGCTAGAGAAGAAATGGTAGCGGGATCAGTGACGTCAAGTTTTTGAAAAAGCACAAGATGGTCATTTGAAAAAGCAGCTTTGAGTTTTTCAACTGCATCAAGGCCTTTCTTCTCATCTCTAGCAGTTAAGACCACAGTGATTCCTCTCGAAGCCAATTGCCTCACTGTTTCAAATCCAATCCCCTTGTTTGATCCCGCAACAACAGCATACCTGAAGAAAGTTCATTTATAATTGACAATTAAACAACATTTATTAAAACAATAGGAAAGAATAATATATAAGACATAAGAAGAAACTAATTATGATTACTTCTTTGTTGTGGCTTCTGCCATCGAAATTGAGGCAATCAGAAATGGAGGAACTGATGATCAATGTTATATGATTTCGGTCCTATCCGCGTTGAAATCAAAGAAACTTGCTTGACAGAATTTATAGGGAGTTTCAAGCCATACGTCCTCGTATAATTAAATATTGTTTGTCTTGTCCTTTAATTTCCTCCGCCATGTCTAGCACAACAATATAAATTTAAGGGAATGTTTCATATGCAATACATATTTAAATAAGTTCATATTATTAGAAATTATATTAGTAGCCTTCCTTTCATTCTTCTTAAAATATGAATACACGTTACTCATGTCCGTGACTGTAAATAATTAATAGACATTATATGCACTTTCGCATGGACTTTATCTTGTATATAAGATATTAGATATACATTGATCTTTTTGGTTCTTTATTTGACAAATTATTTTACTGGTTACAACAGCTCCAAAGAAAGAAGAAAATCTTGCTCGTTCAAGCATAATTGAAACCCATAAGCTGCAGCCCACAATGGAAAGTCCACAACATGATACCAACTTCATTTCCATCCCAAATGGTTACAATTTGTTATTCTACATGACAACCAATACAGCAGCACAACACACTTTTACAGAGACAAGAAGAAGATGATTTGATATCTACAAGAAATTAACTATAATGTTCTACACTCTTAATAGTGTCTTGATACCCTAATTTTTTGTGATATTTTTTTATTAAATAAGCATTTAAACAATAATATTAGTAGGCATACAATTTTATATATACAATCAAAAACATAAACATAAAAAATTCTATGCCTACAAGAAATTAATTATAAGGCTCTCTACACTCTTAATAATATTTTGATGCACCAATCTTTTAGTATTTGGTGATACTGTCTATTAAAGCAGTATTTATATACTAATAATATTAGAGATACAAAAGCTGTCTATACAATTAAAAATTGAAGCAAGAAGATTTGATATCTGCAAGAAATTAATTATGAGGCTCTACACTCTTAATAATGTGTTAATGTACCAATTTTGTTTTTTTTTTGTGTTATTATTTATACAATTAAAAACTGAGGCAAGAAGATTTGATATCTATAAAAGAACTAATTATAAGGCTCTGCACTCTTTTGATACACAAAATTAGTACATGAGATGTGATAATAGATTCAATCTAAAATAAAATAAATAAATCAATAAAAGTTATATTCAAGAAGTTGGAGTTCAACTTATCCATTAATAAAAAAAAATGATAAGACAAAAATTAATAAATTATTGGGTGATCTTTTTCGAAATATGAATGTAAAAATTTGAATAATAATAAAAGATATATTTATTTATTTTTTATTTCTGACATATAATTAGGTAAATCTCCAAAAAAAATGTTTTGACTATATATTTATTTTTTATTTCTATGCATAAATAAATTAATATATGTTTTTTATAGAATATATTACAATTGTAACAAGTTTATCTATGGCACATCCATGTACCGATAGATCTAAAATTTTTTCAATTATACAACTTAAAATTACCTCTATAAGCATTTAAAATAAAAAATAAAAGCTTGAAATAAAATTAAAATTCAGTATTTTAAATTTTTATTTTTTATTTTAAGTTCTTGTAAGAACAGTTTTAAGTTGCATAACTACAAATATTTTGAATACATCGATACATGGATACACTATAACTAATTCCCAATTGTAACATATATTATTATTATTATTATTATTATTATTTGAATTAATTAATTACTATATGGCATTGCAGCACCGAAAACTCGAAATTTGTTCTTATTTTTAATAGCTGATATTTAACATCACAATGGATTATCCCATCATCACATTCGAAGTTAATTATCCCATCATCACATTCGAACTTGAAACTACATATTAACACTTCAATTCTCTAAGTCGGCAGCTAGCATGCTTCGCACATCCTGCATGGTTGAAATAAAAAATAATAGAAATAGATATCAAGATTTTTGGACTTAAATTCATGGGTGCCACAAGTATTCCATTGCTGACCTTAAATCAGTATATTTGACTCCCTCAAACACAACCACCCAATAACAGCTGCGTATAGTTGCATTGCATGTGACCAGTTATGGCAATCCCAAAATATATGGCACAAGAAACACTACACTCTAATTTAACTATTGTAGACTTTCGATTTTTTTTTTCAAAAATCTTTTATCTTTAAAATATAATATAAAATAATATTGATTTTATAGTATAAATTAAATATCACAACACCGCTATACTTAAAGTAATTAAAATAAAAATTAAGAAATACAAAAGTATACTAAAATCAAAATATTTTGATTTCATCTTATTAAATAATTATGCTGTATAAAAATATTTTAAATTTTAACAAATCAAGAGGGTATACACCATTATCAATCTCTTAGTAATGTCTCGATACTCAAAAATAATATTATTTAATTTTTTCGAGTAAAGTAATTAATAACATGATAAATTTAACAAATTCATTAATAAAAGTTATTATTTTCAAAAATTTCCTTCAATTTTATAACTACTTGATCTATGGGGCAGGCAGGGTGTGAAATTCTGTCGGGATATAAATTATGCTATACTGTTGATACAGAAATTTGCCGCAACGCCATTAAATGAAAACAGGATAATGACAAATAAGTTTTTGAGTTATATTAAAATAAAACCAAGGATGCATTTTGATAATATGAATGAATTAGTATTGGAACTAGTTGCCTTTTAGTTTCATATTGGCCCATGTAGCTGTAAGAAATCTATTTGTTATGAAAATAATTAAATATTTTATGCGAAACTATATATTAATTAATTAATATATATAATTATATATACGATAAATTTAGATTAATTTTTTTTAAAAAAAAAGAATAATAGAATCACCTTATGAAAAAATAAATGGTATTAGTTTTAATATTTGAATGGCGAAGCTTCAAGCAAAGCCGTATGGAGCCAGGCTCACAACATCAAAATTTTGGCATTGTTCTATAAATTAAAAGTTGTTTATTTTTAAAAAAGAAGGAAAAAAAAGACATATTTTCTTTAATTAAAAGTACAAATAAGTAATTATACACTATCAAGGAAATGATTTATAAAACCCTTGTCCCTTGATAACGTCGTACGTGATAAAACATTGCTGGGAAGAGGACTACTCTTGAATAATTAATTAACAGATACTCTACTGGAGATAAATTAAGAGTTTTGATTTAAAAATAGATTGTTTTAATATTTTTGGTATGTCGTCTAATACCCAAATAGATATCATTTATTTTGAGTACATAATTTTATTGTTATAAATAAATATTATTTATTTTAAATATATTTTAATATTATTTATTGTGAACACAAGGTACAACATGACAAGAATAATTATTATTCAGTTTTATTTTAAACACACAATTTTAAAAATATATTTTTTGAAATTGTAAATTTCAAAGATCCTAACATCTCTCCCTTGTACATAGTATTCAAGCTTAAATAATGAAGTTCCCACACTAAATAAAAAAAAATTAGACCATACACAAAAGTAATTATTCTTAAATAAGTTCAAGACAATAAGTTATGAGAATTAGGTGTAGCACAAGCCTTTAACTGTTATAAACATCAAAACCATTAATTTTTAACTTCTTTACTATCATTTTATTAAGTCCTTGAAAAATTTAAGATCTAGATTTTATATTATATTTAACGAAATTAAAAATTTAAAGTAATTTGGTCGATGATTTAACTTGAAAAATTTGTTGCATCTCAATCTCTCCCACAATATTTTCTCTGGTTTAATTCCAAGTTGCTTTGAGAAAATGCATAGCTTGTCAAGCATTAAAATATCCTATAATAAATTACAATAAATTACAGGATGGTCAAATTCCTAATAGCACAGCATTCCAGTTTATTCCTGTAGAATCATTGCAAGAGATCATGGATTATATGGTGTTGTTAAATGGCCGCAATCTTGCATACTTTGATTCACATAATCAAATCTTTCCAAGGAAATAGGTTGTAAATTTCCTCTCTTTCTTGGGAGTACTTGCTCTTTCAACAGTTGTCACTGTAATGTTCTTCATTTTTCAAGAAGGAAAAGGAAATTATGAAAATAATAAATAAATCATGTAAACACCGCAGGACAGCTTACGAGATTAATTTAATTCAAATTTTAATACATCACCAGTAAAAACAAGATCTGTGTCCCTGTACTTTTATTTTATTAAAGATTCAATTTTCTATTTTATACCGATTCAATTTGATATTTTTTTTCTCTCTAATAAACATAACCTTCTCCTATTAGACATTTTAGATTTAAATTTCATCAAATTATTCAGGTTGATTTTTTTTCTCTGCTGATTACTCTAACATATTATATCTCTTATAATGTCAACAATAAAAAAAAGGGGTAATGATAATAAAATACAAAAAAGGGAAACAATTGAAAGCACAAACTATACGATCATATTCAATACACAAGGAAGATAAATAATTTGCATATAAGTCTATATCCTCAATTAAATAAGTGGTTTAAAGTACAATAAAAAAAAAAATCAATCTCCATATTGCATAGATAGATACACATACACATCTTAAGAAGATTACACCAAAAAGAACTGAGCGAACCTCAATTGTATAGACCCAGAAATCTCATTCATACATATCCACGGATATAACATTAAAACTGACTGTTATGCCATGGTCTACTCTTACTTGGCCATGCAAATATGGTGAAAAACCCATCCTGTCATTAAAATTTTTGATAATAAATGTGTTTAAATTTAATGGTTCAAAGAGTATGTTAGATTAATTCAAAATATCATCCCTACAACAATCCAATAAAAATATCTTGCAATATTTTATTTTATAATTTATCCAAAAACATACTTTTAATCTGAGCTCCACCCCTAAATAATTACACTTTACAAACAAAACGATGTATTCTAGAATTTTTCTTAATATTTTCTAGTTTGCACTCCCACTTTATCATTCTCATTTTGTATCTTAAATAACATATAGGGACAAAACCAAATCGTTAATTTGGTCTAGGACTAGGCTTGGCTAAATTTTATAACAACGTGTAATTTCTTTTTTTAAGTAACGGGAATGTGCAAAATAATTAAGTTTTGGATACTAATTAATCATCAATAATTTTATACAATTTCTAAACAATATCAAGACTTCATTAATTGATGTCGATTATCATATAATATATAGTTGAAAAATCTGTTACAGCAAGCAAAATCAACCTAAAATTAATTGCTTAACTAATTACTAAGGATAAGTAAGTGTAGCAATGTGATTATGAGCTACTGTTCCGATCCACAATTTCCCTTGAGCTTCTTTAACTTCACTCACCAGCTTCATCACTACCCCCTTTGGATCCTCAAGCACTTCCAGGATTTCTCCATTTTCATTGAACAGTGAGATTACTGTGTACATTTTCATCCCCATTACTCTGGCTAACAAGTTCAGTCGGATCGGAAGCCTAAAATATATGCTTCTGATCCATGGATTATGTGTAAGCACTTCTTGTGCTGCTGTTCTGCAACAATCTATTGCCACCCAGAACTGGCCCTTATCGTTTATTCTTACGTTGTCTGGAAAACCTGGAAGGTTTGCAACAAGTTCAAGACTCCTTGCTTTTGGACCCTCTAGCCAGTATTTCATTATCCTGCAAGTGACAATGCCAAACATTGCTTAAAATGAAAAAGCTGAAAGTTGCTTGCATATACTCTAAAAGTGCTTTTGGTACCAGTTGCTGGAATTAATGCTGCATTGAAGCTAGTTCACATAATCAATATAGTTAGTTACACGCTTAGTCGAAAAAGTTTAGGTTATTGAGTAAAGACTCGAAGTTATATTTAAAGTTAAATGTAACAAGCCCCTTTTATGTGAAACGTCAACATAATGTTAAGATCGTACGGATGCAATGAAATCGAAATGTATGTGAAGTTTATATGAACTCAAGTATTTTTTGTTTAAGAAATTACAGTAAAAATTCTTGAATCATTCTGAGCTGGAGAAATATTGAAAGAGGGGGCGCAAATTAAGGAGGGATACTGAGGATTCTAATTAATCAATTACCTGCAATTTGTAGTCTCTGTGAAAAGGAGAAAAGTTTGGTCGTTAGATAATTGAACTCCATTTGGAAAAGCCAAGCCATCTAAGACAATATGAGTTGTTTTAGTAGGAGGATCATATCTGAGAAGCCTGCCCGTTGCTTCTCCTTCCAGCAAGATAAAGAAATGGTTCCTGAAAATCAACACAAAAACATCCATGTATAATTCAATAATATATATATATATATATATATTATGTTAACATCTATTACCACCTGTTAAAAGAAGACTTTTGACAAGATGATGTGTCTTTTTAATACTTTTTATTTATTTATGATATTATTTTAGTTTTATATCATAATATACAAAGTTTTCATATTTGAAATATATAAAAGATGATTGATACGCTTACACTCTATTGTATCTTTTGCTAGTGTCAGTGAAGAAGATGGATCCATTGTTGTGAATATCGAGATCATTGGCAAAGAGAATTGGATTTTCTGAAACATGAGTTGCTAAAGGAGTAGCAAGTCCTCCTTGTGAACCAACAACAAGAAGGCCATAATATGCATCAGCTATGAACAAATCTCCACTTTCTTTGTTGAATCGCAAGCCCAATGGTCTGCCACACCATTTCTCATGCTTCCATTGCTTTTCTGTTGTTGAGTCTACCCCTCTTGCACATTGTTTTTCTGACCTTCAAATTTTCATAAGTGAAATGTTTAACATTATCATCAGCATGTAATATTAAAGATAATTTTGTGGTTTATTACTTTGTAGTATGAATGTAAAGTGTTGGAAATTAAAGTTCAAATTGAAGAAAATATGAATGACATGACAAAGGTATAAGTGTATTGGTCGAATATGAGAGTGGGCATGTAAATAGGCCTTGTTGATTTATATGACACGACATGAACTTGACTTAAATAATACGGTATTAAATATGGTGTGAGAATCTAATCAAATTTTTATGGGCTCGTAATTTAGGTACAATAACTCAATATTTATATGAAAGCGCGATTAATTAATTAAAAATAATAATAATATAACTAATTAAGGATTGCTTCATTGTAAAAAGTAGATCGTGTAATAATTTTGTCAAATTCAGCTACGTTCATATTTAGGTACTAATTAAGCAAATTAAACTCACCAATTTGATGTGACGATTGCAAATGTTTCCCATCCAACATTCTCCCCCATCCATCTAACAATCCGCCCATCGGCTAAACCAGTGTACGGGCCACGCCCCAAGCCATCAAATTCCAACGATTCGGGGCCGAAAACTTCGTCGACGAACTCCAGTTTTCCGGCCCCCAGCCTGCTGAGATTATCTCTGGGCCAGCTCTGCATGACTTGCTTGTATGGAGCAATGTCATGCTTCACAGGCCGGAACTCATGGCCACCGACCGGTCCCATGTCAAGAGGATCCATTATCAGAAACCCTAATGCAAGAGCAAGAACAAGAAGGAATGGATGCTGCAAGAAGGTTTCATCTAGCAAACGGTTTTTCATCTCCATTGTAGGGACTAATGTTGTGTGCGATAATTAATGAGTGAAAGAGAAAGGAGAGAATGAAGGGTGAAAAGATTATATGAAGCAGCTATTTTAGGGTTTTTTTTTTTTTTTTCATGGAGAGTTAGGTGAAGAAATGATTGTATGTAGATAAGTTGAAGTTAGAAAGCATGAATTAATTGTGATGTGTAGATAGATGGATTTAGCTTTGAGGTTGGATTGGAAGCTGGTATGATCATGTTTTTGGCGTTATATCATTGTAATATTTGGTTGATCATACGAATTATTAGGAGCTACATCAAATCCGTGCAAGAAAATGTGAAGATTTTGAGCTCAAAATGATGCAAAATTCTATCAAGCAAAATCATTCATTAAAAAATGGAGATAAATCATTCATTAAAAAATGGGGATGAAACCAAGCCAGACATTTTTTCTTTCGTTGCTTGCTAGGATATTTGTTACTAATGGCAATTACTTTTGGGTTATTTTGATTTTTGGGTGAGAGTGAATCATCAATGCTTAGTCTTAAGTCATAGTAGAACCTGTACTGTCATGCCTAATGTGATGAGATTGAAACAAAATAACACAGCCAGTGGGATCAAGGCTTTAGCTGATGTGTTGGTATTCGGGCAGTGTCGGTCCAACTCTATAACATAAAATTTGGTACGCTTAACTAGACTTGAGACATATTAACAACACTTAAAATTATTTCATAAAATTTAAGAATGTGATGTAAAGTTTGAACCAATGATATTATTATTTTTTATTAATATTAGTTTTTTTAGTGAATAACTTATTAATTAATATTTTTATTAATATTATAATAATAATATTGTGCTCTTTTAAATTCGTATGAAAATGTCTTTTACGAAGTATAATTGGTCAAACATGTTGGTTCTGACAAAGCCTTCCACCTTGCAGGTTATAACTACTTGCGCCGCACCCTATCCGTTCTTCTGCGCAATAATATCGGAGTCCCTGTACTGGTTTGTATTCTTATAATATAAACATTTATATTATTTTATCAATAAGTCTCCATGCTGCTTCCTATTTTATTTATTTTATGTGACAAATCAAGTAAGTCTTCATCCTGCTTGTTATCTTATTTATTTTATGGGCTTTGTCACGTGGATCGTGAATAATTATTTTTTTTTAATTTTTGATGTTTGTAGGGTCTCCATCTTATTATCTTATTAATATAATATATGTGTTAAATACTAGAGCATTAGATTAAATTAGTTCTGATACGTCAAATTTATTATTTGATTTAAAATTTTAAATTTAGATATAAGGATTTAGATAATTGTACTTAACAATATGACTAAATTATTTTTATAATATTACTTTAACAATAAAGAATATTTTTCTATATATTTTCATATTTAAAATATAATTTTTTTATTTATATTAAATAAATTGTTATCATTTTATTAAAATGGTCAAAGATAGTTTCGGTAATTTCAATTTAAATTAGGAACTATTTTGATTAAAATGAATCAATATGTTCTTCTATAGAAAATCATAAAAGATAGGGATTGGGATATTATTCTTTTAAAGTATTATTTATTGCAAATATATATATGTGCAAGGTTTGTTTTTAGGAAAAATTCTAAAAATAACCATATTTTAATATTTTAATATCAGGTACAATCATTTTTGAACTCAACAATAAAATAAAAATTAACAATACAAGTAATACTAATATTTTTTTTTCATTGTTGTTATTGTCAAAATGTCAACCCGTATCTGTGTGTCTTAAAAGATGAAAAAGTTGAAAAAAAAGTAAAGAGAGGTGAAAAGAAGTAAAATGTGAAAGTTTAATTTTGAAGTAAAATTATTAATATAATTTATTTATAAGGATAAAATTATCAAAATTAGTTATTTTAGTAAAAATTTTTTAATGTTAGTTTATACTTGGTTCATAATACTTGTAAGTATGATAATTGAAAAAAATAATACTTAAAATATGTAAATATAATAAAATAGATGTGTAAATTATTTTAAAAAATTGATAAATAAAAAATTTTTAAACGTTTTGGAAAGTAAAATTAGCCGAAAAATACAAAAACGCAAGAAATAATAAGAAACTCTCAGGCACATTAGACCAGGGCTAGAACTAACCTCTTGACCAATGCATGCACCCGAGCGCGTCATACCAAGGTTGACATGGCCCTGGTGTCATGAGCACAAGCACGTGCCACGCATGCGCGATGAAGATGCTACCAAAGTTACTGGCATGTGCATTGTACGCGCCAGTGCACATGGATCCAGGGCCAATCCAGCCCTGATCTGATGCTCTCAGGCGCGGGCATTGTGCTTGGATCTAAGGCCAATCTAGCTCTAGTATGATACACTTGTGCACATGCATAGCATGCGCCAGTGCGCATGGATCTAGAGCCGATCCAGCCCTAGTCTGATACACTCAGGGATATGCATCGCATGCGCTTGAGAGTTTCTTCTTCTTCTTGTTTTAAAATTTTTTTATTTTTTAATTATTATTAATTAATTATATTATTTAATAATTTAAATGTATGATTTTTTATATTATATTTATCTAGAATTTAGTTAAAAATTGAAATAA
>CP135583.1:1157849-1230349 GCA_032401905.1 Swietenia macrophylla
GGCCGACTCATGACAAAAATAGTATTTTAGTGTGATCAATTTAGGGTACTATTTACACTTTGGTGTAGCTAAACTATGACGATATTTAGTCACAATAGAGCTAATATTTTCATCTCTTTTTTATGTTAAAAATGCATATTTCATTTTTCGATCAAATTCTCAGGTAAATCACAATAATTATAGATTTAATAAATAAAATATTATATTTATAATTCAAATTAAATTTTATAAGATTACTAAATTTTGTAACAATATTTATATATTTTAAAATTAATTAAAATTAATATAAGAATTAAAATATAAAAAAATTAAAATATAAATTTTTTTTTAATTTATAAACGAAATATCAGAATATGTACTTTAAACTGTTATACGATATATTAAAAATTTTAATATTAAAATTGATTGAAATTTAAGAGTTAAGCGAATGTAAAAAATAAGTGTGGATATGAATTATATTTACAAGCATAAAAAGTAGGGTTTAAAGTAAAATTATTTAAAATAATTATTTTAATAAAAATATATTAATATCGGTTAAAAAATACGAAGAGTGACTAAAATAAAGTTATTTTAAAAACTTTCACTTGTTTTTTGCAAAATAAAATTGGAAAGAGCAAAGGGGTAGCTTTTGAGGATTCTTGTTCATAGAAGTAAAACAGAACCCCTGATTTTGTGATCTTATTAATCGATGTTCCTCGGGAGCCGTATTTGTTGAAGATCGCTTCTACAGGTCGAGGTTCGGGGTTTTTATTTCTTGATTTTGTGATTTTAATTGGTAAATTTAGTTGATTCGTTTTTCTATTTTTAATTTTATGACTAAAGCTAATCTCATAAACCCAGTGTGTTTTGTTAGGTTGTTGCAGCTGTTTTGAAAATTCAACTGTTGGTTTTGATTTGTGGAGTTTGTTGTTGAATAATGGAGGATATATGTTGATTTTTTCTTGTAAAGAAATTTAGAATAAAATAAAATAAACATGAATGGATTTTTTTTTTCAATCTGGGATTTGCGAAAGTGAGTTAAAGGTGGTGATTTTGTGTTTGTAATACCTAAAATTCAGTCAAATCCAGCTCGTACGTTTGATCTGTCTTTAGGGTCTTTGATCAAGGACTGTTGATTGCACGGTGATTAGACTGTTGTTATCGTCACAGAATTGCCCTATTATCTGTAATTGGCACAGTTTTTCCTTAAAAAATTAAAAAAAAAAATGTTCTTTTGTTGCTCAAATTTAAAAAGAAAAAATGTTCTTCTGTTGCTCTTTGGTATGAGCTAATTATTACCATGACAAATTGCTGTACAGGAAGTCTGGTGGTATTCGTATATGAAGTTTAGGTGGTTATTTACTTGTGATCCTTGTGGTTGATTATTTTCCATTGGTAACATATTCTAATCTAATGAATGTTTAAAGGGATGGGCAAATTTCCTTTTGATCACTTGTATACTAGGACTGATTGGTATGAACTATCAGGCAACCATATTTTATGCCCTGGCTTGGTGGTTGTGAATTCAAAATCATCAGTCTGTGTTACATATCATTTTGTCATTTGTTTTCCCAAGCCTAGTAGTTTCATTTACTAATTATTATCAACAAGAAAGAGCCAACAGCAGCTTTTTGGTACAGCACCTGCATTTTGGTGCATTCTTCTTCCCTTCAGCTTTTATATTCCTAATCTTTAATACTTTATTTATTGACAATGTGTTTACGTTTGCTATTATTTCATCAATACATCATAGGATAACTGCGCTGATACATTTTTATTTTACTAGATTGTAGTATGTCTAACCATGAGGGTAGTAATCTGTTCTGGGTTTTGGCAGTTTTGATAGGTTAAAGGAGTCATTAGCAAAGCAAGGTTTGGCAGGTTATTTTTCATAACTCGACCTTTAGGACTGATTGTAATTTTCATAACTACACTTTTAGGACTGATTGTCATGACTTTTCATGGGCATCCTGTTTTCAGCTTCAAGGTCACCTGAGGTTTAATGAGCTTTCTATGCTACTGACTACCACTGTTGTAACTGTTGAGGAAAGCTCAAAAAGCTTACATTCATTCATTACAAGTTGAGGATACTATACTTGCATAGCATGACAATTATGTTGCATGTATATATATTTGCTCGTAGAGTATACAATTAACTAACCTTAAACCCGTGTGTTGTTCTACAATGGCAGACCAGTGTTTGCTGGTGGTATTCATTCGGAGAATCATGGCATGTAACAGAATTTTAGTGTGTTTAGTTTAATAAATAAATTTTTCTGTTTTGAACCTTTTTTATAGCTTAGCATACACCTATATGGTAGAATTAATTAAATGATAATCTGCTTTCTTTTTTTATATTGTTGTTAAATTAATGTTTTATGTAAGGATTTCTGCTTCTAAGGCTAGGATCTGTTTTATTTTGTCAAATATAACAAAAGTACAGCAACTGAAGTTAGTAACTTTTCATATCTTCTTTCTTAACTATTTTCTTTGTGTTTCTCTTATATATTTATGCCAAACAGGACATCTGATGGCTAGCCCTGATAGCAGTGATGGACCCGAATGGATAAAGAGAGTAAAATCAGGGGGAGCCGTGCCACATCTAGAACCGGATAACTGTCCAAATGGTTGGGCATCCCCACCTGGAGACAGATTTATGGTAAGAGGTCCTGATTACTTGTCAACCAAGGTTAAAGTCCCAGCTGGTGAATATATTCTAAAGCCTCTTGGGTTTGATTGGATTAAAAGTTCTAAAAAGGTTGGGGAGGTCCTAAACCATCAGAATAACCGTGTTAGGAAGGCTATTCAGGATGAGTTTCCAACTGGTGATAAGCCTTTTGTTTGGGCTTTCAATATACAAGTCCCCAGTAAAGAAAATTATAGTGCCATTGCTTACTTCATGGCCACAAAACCAATCCCAGAGGGATCTTTCATAGACCGGTTCTTGAAAGGAGATGATGCTTTCAGGAATTCAAGGCTTAAACTGATTGCCAACATCGTCCAAGGTCCTTGGATTGTGAGAAAAGCAGTTGGGGAGCAGGCCATATGCATAATTGGGCGGGCTCTTTTGTGTAAGTACCCTGTTGGAGAGAATTTCTTAGAAGTAGATATGGACATTGGATCTTCCATGGTGGCTAATGCAATAGTTCATTTAGCATTTGGTTACATCACTACGTTGACTGTTGACCTGGCTTTCGTGCTCGAGGGCCAAACTGAATCAGAGCTTCCAGAACAAATTTTAGGAGCTTTCAGATTTTCTGAGCTGAAGCCTTCTTCTGCTTGGTCAATCGAACCAGCATTAGATGGAAGTAGTTCTCAGTCTTCTCTGCCGACACGTATATGGAAGTCACTTGGGCAGGGGTTTTCTAACCTTCTGCATCCGGGTGCACAAGAAAATGGTCCTCACTTGGCTCATGCTAATGGATCAGTTCATCATGGAGACAGTGGTGAAGGCACACAAAAATGGTGAGTGCTGCAATCTATGATCACTATATAATTCTGAAGGAAATATGTTCTAAAGACACATTATTTTTGTCTGCACATAACTAGAAATTATAATTTTGAAATCAAACCCTATAGATTTTTAAAAATTAGTTCCTTTTTCTTGTAGAATAAATCTGTGGTTATGTTTAATTCTTGGTCTGCAAGTTCATAGGTATATCATGTTTCCATAAGCAGGATGATGCATTACTGCATAACTTTCAGTGCATCTTTCGTGTGACATTCTTAACCAAGTAAAATCGTTATTCTCTCGTATGAAACAATAATTCATTTGAAATAGAGGCCTTTCTGTTGTCATTTTTACCTTATCTGCAAATCATTGCACCTGGCAGCTGTATTTATAGCTTACCTCGGATATTTCTTCCCTTTATATTTATGGAATCATTGCTATAATTGCAGATCAATTGGACATTTTTGACGGCAAGGCATGTGTTGCTGTCTGGTAGGATTGACGAGTTGTTCAAATTTCCCATCAAAGAGCATGGATTATGCCTGCAGCATCCGCTACTTGATTCATAGCATTGCCAGATGATAGTGACTTTTTGCATTCTATGAGTAAATCGTGAGCATTGATTTTATGCTTGCAGCGCTATTTGATTCATACATTGCCAACTGCTGTTAATTTATTGCACTCTATTAGTAAATCAGTGTAAAGGACAGTCATGTAGATATCCTATACTCAGCTTGGTAAAATATCTTAATTATTGGTATGTTAGTAGTAGATTTTGATGCTTCCGTTGTGTTACGTTTTAAACTCAGTTAATAGATTCTGTTTTTGGTTTCTGCATCATTGAATTCCGTTTTCTCGTAGATAAGAATCAGAATGTGGGAGCTCTGTGCCCTTCAAATTTGTTACTCTATTTGAGAAGTTTTAATTTCAGGCCTGGGATTTTTACCAAACAACTAAAGTGTATCAGCAATCAGCAATCTTCAAATCTCAGAAAGATAATTTCTCAAGCCAGAATTAGAAGAGTAATTAATCCCTTGAGTACTTCAAAATAATTATATACACTCTCAAGGCTTTTCTCAGGTGCGCAAAACCAGCCACTGATCCGAGTAACAAATCAAGCGAAAGAGTTTCCTTAAATTCCATACGAGGAAACTCCCTTTGGAAGTAGCACTTGGGGAAAACCGACTCTGCAGTAGCCATGGACTTACCAAATCCAAATCATTTCAACAAAAGCAGATAAACGAAGAATGCAAAGTGTGTGTGATTTTTGTCACGCAACGAAAACTCGTGTGCTTATTATCTTACAACGTTAATATGCATGAATGGTTTTATTGGCTCACGAATATACTAAACCAACCACAGCTACGTCCTTGTGTCAACACAAGCATAATATAACAATACTGCCAGGCTCTCAAAATTAGGTTTCATAATTTAAAATTTTATAAAATAAATTAAGCTAAATGTATATTGTTCTGGATATTTTGACAGAGTTTTCTTTATAATATAAGTACTAAAAATTAAAATTTGTAAATTTTAAACTCTCATGACACTCTTAATATCCTTTGAAAAATTTAAACTCTCGCTACAATAACAAGTTCGTCATTTCAAAATTTAATATATTATTCTAATTAAATATAAATAATATCTAATACAATTATACACTTTGTATAAGTATAATATATACAATTAAGTATTTTTTAAAAATATATCTAATTAGAGAATAACATGTCTTTCATGTTCATCTAAACTCTAACTATTTAAAAAAAAAATCTGAAAAGTAAGCAGTAAGCAAAAATTTAGTAAATATTCATATATAAAAGAGAGTTTTTTAAAAAAATTAATAATTGTTATGCTTCTAATTATACTTCTCGTAAATAAGTATAAACTATAATTATGATAACAAAATAATAATATAATTTAATTATTGTTATGTGCAATGCATAATTTTAAGACAATATTATCAGAAATTGTCATTCAAAAAATGTGTAAACTACGTATTTTGGAAAATTAATACTTAAAGATTGTCGCCGATGATTTCAATTTTAAGAGCATTTACCGTGAGATTGAAATTAAATGCATAATCACTAGTACTAAATAAAAAGCATTACACTATCCTTAGTCCTAGTATATATAGTAATAATAAAATAATTTATTAATATCATTTCATAATATTTTATAATATCAAAAACATAATTTTATTATAATATCATTGTTAAGTTTTTAAAAAATTTATACAAAAAATAACAAAATAATAATCATAATATTTGAATATTAATTTTCAGATTATACTTTTAAAATAAAGTATCAACATTTATTTCAAAATAAAATATCTATATTCAATTTTTAAAACATTAAAATACTCAATTATATGTGAATTACTTACTTGAATTGAACTGGAGATGTTCCTTTTAAAATTCCACCGACTTTTCTTTTTTTTTTTTACTGTTACCACCTCATATCATTTTATAAAATATAATACAAAATTATTAAAATAAACTAATAATTTATACTGTTTATAATAAAATACAAATAAATTTTTAATCTAAAGTAAAACTAAGATTTGGTATAAAAAGTTCTAAAATTTTGGACCTCTAGAATAAAAATTATTAATAATGATAAATTATAAAAAAAAAACTCTCTAAAATATAAATAATTATAAAAGTACTCTAGAAATATTTATGCTAAAAGTTTAAAATTTTTAAAATTTATAATCTTACTCGAAATTATAAAAAATTCTATTACAATCTAAAATTCTTAACTATTTGTAAATAAATTTTCTAATTTATAAAATAAAATAAAATTTTTATAATATTTATATTTTCACTTTCTATCAAAATTTCACATATTTTCATCTAATTTTCAATAATTTTTAAAAAATTTTTTTTATTAAACTATCAAATTCAATTCAAAACATATTAAATTAAAGTTCAAGAACTTAAAATAATAATAATTTTAACTTTTAGATTGTCAAAATAAAATCTATCTATTCTATTCAATTTTCAACAATTTCTACATTAAATATAAATATTTTTTTCAAAATAAAACAAAAATAAAGATATTGCTTTATTTTTTTCCCTTATTTCTATTTTCTTATCTGTCTTCTCCTTCTCCTCCTCTTTTTCTTTTTCCCTTTCTCCTTTCTCTTTTCTTTCTTATTTCTCTCCTTCTTTCTCTCTCTCTCTCTCTTTTTTCCCTTCCCTTTCTTCCCGGAGCGTCTCCACTCTTCTTCCAATGTCTAGATTTCTTCATGTTTATCCACTTACTTTTATAGTTAGGGACATGGACCCAGAAAAAAAAAAATTAAGCTCAAAATTTTTTTGTTTATGAACTTAAAAAAAAAAACAAAATGGGCTTAAAACAATTTGAAAAAATGGGCTTAGGTCTTGCAAATACACCAACTCATAATTTGAGATAAAAACTATGAAGTTTAAATATAAAAAAGAAGAAAATGAAAAACACTTTATTTCATAAGTCTTGTGGAATGATTATAAAATGTCATACTCGAATGACACTGTGTACATTACTACATAAACTTTTGCACCATGTCTATAAAATTCGAAAAAAAAATGAAGGAACAACAATTGGCAAACAAAATGATCATAATCACAAGATTTAGAGGACAAAAAGTTACAGAAAATATTAAAAACAAAACATGTAATATATAGTATCATCTGGGGATGACACTTGAGCAAGGAAAGCCACATTCCGAATATAAGATAAATCTCGTTAAAATGTTAGATACGCTAGCTTAAAAATACTTTTAATATTTTTGATAACTCTTCTTCTAAACATTGCAGTCATGTTTCGTAAAGTTACCTAACACATCATGATTCTTTCATGCATTTTGCTTTAAAAAATCCTACATATTCTTTGCTTAGGTAAACATGACAAAGATTCATTTCATATTTATATTACATAAAACCGAACGTCAACTACTTTGTCTGACAAAGAACAAGTTAGTTAAATCAGTTATTTATAAATACGGTTGATAGATCTTTGTTGCAACCAAAGCCACCAACTCTTTACTCATTTTCTTCTGTGGTTCAACCACTAACTCTTTTAAATTATCGTAAACAAATAACATGTACATATATAAACTTCCATTCATCCACACATCTTCTAAAACCCTAACAAAACATTTCTTGATCGAACCATCCTTCTTTTCTCCATGCGAAACATTAAAGTTCGTCCAATCATGTTGTTCTCGCCGGAAATGCGTCGGAGTGACTCATTACAACTTACAGATAAGTGGCAAGATGATTATGGGAGTGGGAATCGCCATGATCAACTAAATTACTGGCATGCAAGACGTGCGTTTTTGAACAGTTACCATTTTTCGGAAGAAAATAGGTGGAAGGAGAAACTTAAGAGGTCTGTAAAGGAGCTGAACGAGGCAGCGATAGAGATTTTTTCGGATATTCGACAGGAAATTTCAACGAGGAGGATTGGATTTAGGATTTTAAGGTTCAAGTTTGCTTTGCCATCTTTGTTCATGATTAGTATAAGATGTCTTACTCCATGGTTGAATAAAAGAGACATGATCGATTCATAAGGGAAAATGAGCTCAAAATGATGGAGATTTATTGAATGAAATTTGTAATGATTCAAGGGAATGGAACCAATTATTTGTATGTTGATCTTGTTTGTAATATTCTGAAGTTGAACTTGATTTTTATTCTGTAAATATTAAGAGATACATGATTTTTGTAGTTCTTTTTTTTTTTTTTTTTTTTTGCTTAGGTAAGTATTTTTTTTTGAACAGCCATTTAGGTTCAATTTTTTGTTGATTTTTTATTTTTTTTAAATAATAAAATTTTCACCGACTTAATCTAGTTTCAAGAAACTATATCTGCCCCCCATCACAAGATATTTTGAAAAATATCAAAATAATAAGTAATTGACCCAAAAAATTATAGGATAACAATAATTCTCACATATTACATATTATGAAACAAAAAGTACTATAAATAAGTACCAATGTATTATCTAATATTCAAAAATATTAATTAAAGAAATTCTTTATATTTAGTATAAATACCAATATAAATAATGCAAACTCCTTATTTACATTATAAAACCAAGGTTTGCATAACTTGTATTGTCATATTTTCTATTTTTTCTCATGTTATCAGAAACATCAAAATATTTATATAACTACTACTAATTGATTTTTTATTATCATAAGTGCTAGTGTTAGTTTGAAGATAATGTAACTTTTAAAGTAATAATTGTTAGCTTTAATGAAAAAATTATCAACTGTAAAATTGTAAATAAAAAGTTAGATTGGTAAAAGAAAAAAGAAAAAAAAATTCAAGCATCTTGATGGTTATGGAATAAAATGACTTAATTGTTGATGTTGTTATGTAGAAAGATTGACTGCAAATTACTAATTAAGTCCTAAATTTTGTATAAGATTGTAATTATTTATCAAAATTTATATTTCACACTCCAGTCCTAAACTTTCAATTCTATCATCATCATATATGTGTATAAAGGTTCAAAAATTACTAAACTTGTCTCTCAAGCCCTTGAGTAAACTTACAAAATCCTATACAAGAAAATGTATATACATTATAAATCGCACGTATATAGTTTATTTAGGTTTCTTTATTTTTCTTATTCACCAATTAAGATATCATCTAAAGACAATTGTTTTGACTCAAATCTATGAACTCAATGTGGGAAGAAATATGGAACTAGACCAACAAATTTAACTATCCAAAAACTATTCGTCAGCAAGATTTCTTAGAAAAATCAATAGTAAATACATTGAAATCTGTAAACAAACTATTAATAGGTGTAATATTTTGTAATTTTAATTGCATATCCAGAGAGATAACAGTAAATGTCATATAATTAATACTATCATGACTTTTAGCAAAAGATACCTATGTTGAGAGATTTTCTCACTTCTCACTCGCAAAATTCATACAGGATACAGAATCTACTTTCTAGATTTCATCTTACTTGTTTCAACAACTTTTTTTTCTCAATTCTGTAAGAATTGCTGGTTTTCAGCCATATGAAATGCATTATATTTACCTACAAACTGCAAAGTCTATATATGTCTTATTTTCTTAAATGCAAGAAAGGAAAGCTACCACCTTTTCTTGCTTATATAAACTCTAAGCAGTTATGGATATGAGTACCATCAAAGAGTCTTATTTCATAAGCAACCAACAAGGCATTTCAAGTAAGCTTTCACTATTTGAGTTCTTATTCTTTCTTTACTTGTATCATCTCATTGTTTTGGTTATAAATACACTCTATATACTTGCCAATTTTAGTATTAATAGAGAGCAGTTTTTACTTGCCAAAATGGCTTAGTTTTTTCTTGGTTCCATAGATAAGTTCATGCATAAACGGAGCTATTTTTATGCAATGCTTATTTAATTTTTATATTTACAGAAAAATTTCACTGCAAAAAATGATGCTTGGAGAAGGTGGATCTAGCTCGAAGATAATGAAGATTGGGGAGCAAAAATCTCCACCGAAGAACCAGCTTTTATGCGCTCTAGTCGTTGATGATGATCCTATTATCCGAAAAATTCACTCAGTGATTTTGAAATCATTTGCGTTCAAAGCCGAAGTGGCCAAAAATGGGAAAGAAGCAGTTGATCTCTTTCGTGCCGGCGCTAACATTCATATGGTGATTATTGACATGGAAATGCCTGTCATGAATGGAATTGAGGTATATCATTGTATTGAAATATTCAATTTGCTTGCTGAAACATTGGTTTAATATTATTTCTGCATCCCACCACCAAAATAATTGAATTCATATAATACATTAATTATTAGCTTAGAAAGATTGAATTACTTCCCTTTTTTTATTATTATATTCACGGATACAAATAGACAAGTCATAGATGCACACACTACTTTATTTATGAAAAAAGTAAAGGTTTTGATTCAAATTATTTTCTATGAATTTATTTTACTGTATAATATAGGCAACCAAGGAGCTGCGAGCCATGGGAGTGGAAAGCAAAATTGTGGGTGTGACCTCTCGCGGTTCAGAGACAGAGAAGCAAACTTTCATGCAAGCTGGCGTTGATGTCTGCTACACAAAACCATTAACCATGGCCATGATCATTTCTCTGATGGAGGATTTGAAGAAGAAGTAATATAATTATCAAACTCGTAGAAGTAATATAATTACGGTCTTATTGATCAATGAGCTTCATGCTTTCATGATTTCCTTGATCATCTGGGTCAATGAAGTGATGTTGTTTATGGATGATTATTTACGATTTCTCACATTTGTCAAGGATGAGCTATCTGAAGTTGATTCATGTAGCAATGGCAAGCTAGTTATTAATAAAATGTGTTGTGTGTCGTGTCTTCTTATTATTTTATATTTACATGCCAAAAAATTGTATCTGGTGAGCGTCTATGTAAACTCTGCTATTTCAATACAAATTTCTAAAGAATAAAATCTTTTTTTGGCTATTTATATATTGTATTTAAATGTTTTAATATTATTCACATTTAAAGCACCAAAATTTTCTAAAAATAAATTTACTAAACAGGTCTTCTTCTTTATTACAATTATCATTGAAATTTTAGGAAACTTTAATCTCATGTTGAAGTAAGGAGGTGAGTACCACTACATCAAATGATGTTGCTCATAAATAAGGGACACTTGGGTATATAAATACATTCAAATCGATACAAAATTAAAAATAATTAAATCACTACATCTTGATTATTAATTAATAAAGTAAATTGATAACTAATAAATGTGATGCTTTAATTTTAATCTATTTGAATCTAGACACACGAAATCGCCGCATAATTTAGTACAATATATGTTAACATAATTGAAAGAAATATCATTGAACTCATAAGATTACTAATCACCAATCAATTCTTTTCTTCAAATTTAATGATGAGCAAAGTGGCATTACCAGGTGCATTTGCTCACACCAATCCCAAATTTGGAAGGGATTGAATTTACCCAATTCATTATTATGCATCCTAATATAATAAAATCTTGAGATTAATAATATAATATAAATTATTTATTTTTATAAATATTATTTATCGAGTCATCAATTTCATTTATTTTCTAATAATAATAATAATAATCATCATCATCATCTTACCTCTTGAGAATATCTAAACTAGTTGAATTTCTGCCATTGCGACTCAAATAATAATAAATATATGATTAATGTGGTGCAATAAATTAAGAGAAGATACCAAGTTGCATTGGAAAGTTTCTCCTTAATTATTTGTAAATTCATTGGCTATGAAGAAGAGACAAATGAAGAGTTTCAATACATTTCCAAGCATAGGGAAACCAGCAATTATTGTGAACTGAAATATCAATTATTCAAAACAATATTTATATAAAGATAACTAGAATATTGTTATATGTAAAATTAAGACTTTTTGTCTAAAACAAAAAAATAACACACACACACATTAATGAATATACTTTAATTGTCAAGCAATTTTCGAACAGAAAAAATTTTTAATTTTTTAGGAGAAGGTATTTCACTTTTTTTGGTCAAGGTTAAATTATTTTAAAAGAACAAATTTTAAAACTTTTTAAAAAATTTAAATTATTTATATTTTTTTATTTTGATTCAAAACAATGTAAAATATTAGTTCATATAGGTGTATCTTAAAGAATTTGTATATTAAGATAATTATAGAATTTCTAGTCAAAATTATGATTGGAAAGCCAAATATTTTGTAAAAATTTATATTTATAAAAATCCTACGAACATAAAATGTCAATGTAAAAACTCTTAATAATCAATCTATAATAAAATCAAGAATACTATATCCCCGCAATATTATTTAAAATAAATTCTAATGCATTCTTCTTTTAACACAAAGCTAATTTATGGAGATAAATTAAAATCCTAAAGCATTATTGAATTTTATCAGAGTTTAATATAACCAAGAATCAATAAAAAAAAATCCATTATGTTAAAAATAAAGTAAATAAAATGTTTAGAAAGAAGTCCAAAAATTTTTAAAAAAATGATTGAATAGATGTTGGAATACTTACATCTCTTTTTTATTATTTGTTTATAAGAACAAAGCTTCTTGGTTTTGGAAAGGAGTGCAAGCTTCAATTCATCCACGGAAAGAAATTAAAGTGAATGAATGAATGAAGAAAAATAAGTCATCTTCTATTTGTTTGTGTACTTGTTAAGCTACAAATATTTATTTATTGTCTAAAAAATAGATTTTACCAAAAAATAAATTAAACAGTCAATGCTATATAATATTTATATTTGAATTTCAACTACAATATTAGGGTAATTCCAATCAAGAGGGTGAGTAACATTAAGGGTGTGTTTACTAATCTAGAATTAGAAACTAAAATCTAAAATATGAATAAATTTAGCGTTTACTTGTTAAAATAATGATAGAAATAAAAACTAAATATGTGGGACTCATATGCTAGAAATAAGAATTTGATTCTTAAGAGGGTGGTTGAGAATGAAATTTTCATTTCTAAGATTGTTCATTTTAACCTCACTCAAATGATAAATTACTTATTTTATCCTTAATTTTTTTTAATAAAATTATTTAAACTTACAAAAAAATATAATAATTAGTATTATTCTTACTAATATTTTTATAATTATTATTAACAAAAATAAAATATTATTATAATTAATTATTAATAAAAATAATTTTTTAAATGATAATAATCACAATTATTACAATATAACAATAATAATGAAAATAAAAATTAATTAAGGGTATTTTAGTAATTTAAAATAATTTTTTTCATTCTGATTTTGATTTTGATTCCTACAACTGAAGTAAACAACTTATTCTAATTCTTACTTTTTATTCCAATTATAACTCATTCTGACTTTAATTCATTTCAATTATAGATTTGTAAATGTACTATAAGTTTAGACACAAATAATAAATAGATTAATATAAACTCTTATTATAGTTTGATTTAAATAACAAATGGTTCACACTTTCAGAATAATTTTCTTTGCAATATTTTGTTATGTGCATGTAAGATTTCATCATAAAATTGAAGCATGATGTGCAATTACGTGTCCATATTCTTTATTTAAATAAAATATTTGCTAAGAGTAGACAAAACATAACAATTTTACCAATACAAACTCTTTATTTTCCACTTCATAAAGCCATTAATGGAGTGTAATTTAATAGTTTATTTTTTAAAGTTATATCATACAATCGGTCATATAGTAATGTTAGTATGCCTTTGATACGAATAACTTGTTAACTTTTCAAGGTAACATAGTTTTTTTTCTCAATAACTTTCTTTGTCAAATTAATATATATATATATATGATGAACATTTATTTTATTACATTTTAAATAAAATTATTATCTTTTAATAGCGGTTGTGATTATCTGGTTTAACTATCACGATATTATCTATTTTGATAAGTATTTATAAAACACATTCCTATACTTTATTTAAGAGAGGTGAGATTTTCTAACCACCTTATTAATGAGGCACATTCTGGTGCTATATTTAAGAGATGTCAAATTTTTGTATTCACCCCCTTAAGGGTCTAATATCATCATTAGTATTTTTTTGATTGAACAAGCTAATTCTAATACAATTTGTGATAGTCTAATCGATTTTCTAATCCATCCCATTTATACAAAAACATCCTCATGCTCTATCCAAGAAATGTGAGATTTTCAAATTTATCGTCTTACAAAATTCAACGTCATAGTTGATATATTTTTTATTAAATGAGTTGACTCTTGTACCATTTGTAATAAATTAATCTAATTACTGCAATCAAAATAGTATTCTAGATGCTTATAATTTTTGTTTTTTACAGTTAAAATTTTAAGCTCTAAATTTAAAAAATTTCGTACTAATTAAAAAATGCTAGAATATTTATAAAACACACCTCTAAACTCTATTGTGCGACCTGAAATTTTGCATTGGTGGTGTAGCAATTGAATCAAAGCAAACTTGCCTCACAATCTTGATCGGATTTTAATTTAAGATATCAACAAATGTAATCATGTCCTCTTTAATTTGTTAGTTGAGCTTGCTGCCAACTAATATATGCACTTCTTATTTTATTAGCGCAATTTAAACAAGTAATATAGATCTGTTTTATGTTCTTAAGGGAAGTGATGGGTTGCTTTTTAGAACAACGGGACTTACCCTATTCATTTTTAACCCGTTCGACATTGATGTGGGTCAACAGTATTCTTCGTGAGTTAGATATTTGAGCTATGCTAGCATCAAGTATTTAAATATTATTCCCCTAGAACTTAAAACAGGGAAAAAAAATTGTTATGAATATATATAATATATCATTTTGTGGTGTTAATTAGTATTATATGAGAGTCCTTTTGAGAGTTTTAAACAAAAATTATCAAAATATATAATTTTTATGCATTTTAACGTATTTTTTAAAATAAATTTATCAAAATACTTAATATTATCCATAAAATATTTTACATATTATTTTATTTGGTATGTAATTTTGTGTAAATGTAAAAATTACTTCAAATACTAATTAAATTTGGTACACACTTATATAATTAATAGCTATACATGTAAATAAATATTTATGTAGTACTAATATATATATATATATATATATATATATTAGGTGTGGTAATTTTTTACATAATTTACCAAATCAATATAAATCCGATATGAATTTGTGAATTCAAATTGATATAAAATGATACAATTATTAAATAAATAAAATAATATGATACGATTAATAATTGCGTAATGTTCGAGTTTAAAATTTTTAACATATGAATCTGTTTATGACACAATTAACTATTTGTGTAATTATAATATAGTAATTTATTTATAATTTAATAATTTTATGTTATATTTTTTATATTTTTAAATAATTTAGTTATATTTATCAAAAAAAGTATTTATTTATATTTAAAATAAAGTTAATTAATATTGTGTGTATTGCATTATAAATACTATAGAAATTTATTACAATATAGAAAAAAAATATATTAAACAAGTGATACAATTAAAATTTATTTAACCATTTATTAATTATATTATATTAAAATTTTAATTATTGATACAATTATTAAATAAATCAAGTTTAGAGTAACCTCTATTCAACATAAGACAAATATAATGTGATATGAATACTATACGATTGCTATTCTTAATATATATAAACTTACTCATATATTTAGTTGTTAATTTTTGAAGTGTTTATCAAATTTAATTAATATTAAGATTGACTGTTTTACGAGTACACATGGAATATAAGTGTTTTTCCTTTAAAATTCCAAATAGACTTTAAATTTTAAAATTATAATATAAAATAAAAATAAAAATCATTCTCTCAGTCGTGTAATTTACTTAATATAGATGAATTTGCACTTTTGCACGTATATAACTCATTTATTAAAGTACCTTATATGTGGTAAACCACTTATCATGAGATAGGGGTATTTGTGTCATTGCATCAATAAACAAAATCAAATATAATAAAAGAAGTGTAAAAGATAAATTATTTTAAAAGTAGGGGCCTTTAGTCACTTAGGCCAAATATAGTGAGCCTATATGTAATTTGCCCATGAATTTATTATTTTAATACTTTGGCGGTCTCTATTGTTTATTCAATAATTTAATTGTTTGGTTGCCAGATGGCAGGCAACCAAACGACATGTCGGCATCTAATGGATTGGTAGCAACGTTTAACGTAATCAATCAGTAATCCGGTATAAGAAAACCCGCATCAAGCATCATGGAACACGTGATTATCATACTCATCAGCAAAGCATGAACTAACACACTCCAGATTATCTCCCAATCTCCCCGATAGAATCCCAAATAATTATCAACCACGAGAAAACTTGCCAACAACAGACGGCCACGCATGGCTTCGGCCCCACAAATGCATTAATGTATCAACCAGATTTCAAGCTTCTGATTTGCAAAATCTTATCTTCACAGGTTCTCCTCCAGTCATTTCTCCTTCTGTTTCTTCCACTGCTTCTGGCTCAGGAACTATACATCTTCACAGTTTCTAATCTCTATTTTCCTTTATTATTTTCTCTTATTTTCTTTTCTTTTCTTTTCCTGCTCTGGAAACTGTTTACAGGGCTTTGCTTCTTTCTTTAGTTTTACTTTGGTTTCAGCGCAAGGTTTTGTCAAAAGGGTTGGTGGGATTTTCCTGGAAAAATAGATTGTGGAGAGAAAATTTTGTTGCTGTCTACATTAGCATACTGTTGCACGTTTTGCTACAATATTTTTCTTGAACAAAAACTCTCTTTCTCTGTTCTTTTTCTCTCTAATTTTGTGCTGAAAAAAGTGGAAACATTGGTACAGGAAGAAAAGATGAAGATTCAGTGTGATGTGTGTGAGAGAGCTCCAGCAACGCTGATTTGTTGCGCAGATGAAGCTGCTTTGTGTGCGAAATGTGATATTGAAGTTCATGCAGCAAACAAGCTGGCAAGCAAGCATCAAAGGCTTCTCCTTCAGTGCCTTTCCAACAAGCTTCCTCCATGTGATATATGCCAAGTAATTTCACCCTTCTCTGATCTATTGTACTGACACTATTTTTTTTGGGTTTTTTATTTATTTCATAGATATAAATTATATTTCTCTCTAATACTGATATCCGCTGTCTGAACTGCTTGTACTATCCCAAAAGATCTTACCGGTTGAACTAACCAGCCCATAAATATGCTCATCTATAAATATTTTGGGTTTAAAATTATTGAAATTATGATACTTTTTTAAAATATTATGCGTGGAAGTGTATATGTGTTAGGTTTGTGATCTCTTTTCTTATTGTGACGGGATTAAAGGTAAAGAAACAAAATATTCAACAAAAACATTGTATGTGTGGTCTTTAAACTTTGCATTAAGATATTATAGAAATAAGACCTATCAAATATGCCTCAAGTTATTAAGATTTTAATTTTTAGCGAAATTCACTGTGCAGGTGAAGTTTGATTTGGTTTCATTAGGTTCACTGTGTTTTGTATTTTGGAATTCCCTTAATTATGATTTTGGTGATGAATTCTTAGTGTCAGACCTTAAATACTGAGGGGATGTTGGCCTCTTACCTCCTCGTGCAAGGTTTTGATTCAAGTGGTTGCTTAACATGGTACTGGAGCCAAGGTCCTTTGTTTCAAACTGTTCCAGATTATTTTTCTATATTCTTCATTTGTCTAATTCAGGATCTACATCATCTCAATCACTTGATCCCATCGACAGGAGACAAAATGAGGCAGTCAACAACTAGAGGGATATTTTAGGAATTCTGAATTAAGAATATTTTAAAAATTCTGCAAAAACTTTGTATCTTAAGATTATTAAAAGTTTGTATTTTAGAATTATTAGAATTTTATGTATTATTAAGATTTCATATTTTAGCATTATTAGAATTTTTTATTTTAGAATTATTCGAATTTCATATTTCAATATTATTAAGACTCTGTATTCTAGGATTAGTATAAATAAGTTATTTATTTCTTTTTAATGGAACTTTTTGATATAAAAAAAAAAATTGTATTCTAGGATTAGTATAAATAAGTTATTTATTTCTTTTTAATGGAACTTTTTGATATAAAAAAAAAAATTGTAATTATGTCAAAAGTTATATTGAAAAAAAATAATTTATTTATACTAATCTTAAAACATAGAGTTCTAATAATATTAGAATATGAAATTCTAATGATTTTAAAATAAAAAATTCTAATAATACTAGAATATGTAATCCTAATAATACATGAAATTTTAATAGTTCTAAAACACAAAATTCTTGCAGAATTTTTAAAATATTCTTAATTCAGAATTCTTAAAACATCCCTCTAGTTGTTGACTATGTCACAAAAGAAGCCTTGTTAGACCTTGAATATTATCGTTGGACTAGATTTATTTCTTTTATTCATCCAGTTCACTATCGTTGCATTCTTAGTAACCTTTTCTTAGGTCACAATTCACATGTCTTGCACTGAAGGCTGACCACAGTAATAACTTCTTCTTTATAGCAGAGTTAGTATTATATATCTAGAGTATTATGCTAGGTATTCTATTAAATGATTTGGTTATCAGTTATTAGTGTTGTATGGTGGCGTGCAGGATCTATGGCTGAATAGTATGCTTGGTATTTTCCTATTCATTTTTGCTATAGAACCAGATACTTCATTTTGATACTAGCATGAAATTTTGTATAATTAATTTCTCTCTCGTTTGATGTACAGGAGAAGGCGGCTTTCATTTTCTGTGTTGAAGACAGAGCCCTCTTCTGTAAGGATTGTGATGAACCTATCCATTCACCTGGTAGTCTTTCTGCAAACCATCAGCGGTTCTTGGCCACTGGTATCAAAGTAGCTTTAAGCTCTAGTTGTTCTAAAGATGCTGAAAAGAGTAGATTTGAGCCACCAAATCAGCATGCACAACAGACTTCAGTGAAAATGCCTGCACAGCAAACATCAAGCATCTTGTCTCAATGGGCCATGGATGACTTGTTACAATTCTCAGATTTTGAATCCTCTGACAAGGTAAGAAAATTTTTTGCACTCATACCACAAAGCATAAAAGCGGCAAAAGTTTACATTAACACAGTCAAATGAAGATTTCGCATCTTGTCACCTCAGAATAATATTTACATTAGCTGACAAGATTTTAAATAATCATCAAGTTTAGTGGTAGAAGAAACTTGGATAAATTTAATAAGACATATCTAAAGTTGTATATCCTTTTATAATTTGGTGAATTCATTTTGGTTTTAAGCTGTTCTATTCTCTTTTTGCAGAAAGAGCAGCTTGAATTTGGAGAGCTTGAATGGCTATCAGATATGGGAATTTTCAGCGACCAACTTCCTCAGGAGGCTCTAGCAGCAGCTGAAGTTCCTCAACTACCAGTGTCCCAGTCCAACAATGTATCATCATACAGGCCCAACAAATTCAACATTGCACAGAAGAAACCTAGGATCGAAATCCCAGATGACGATGATGAGCATTTCATGGTCCCGGATCTTGCTAAACATAAATAAATCAATAATCTCTTTGGTTGGTATTCATAGGTTTGATGAACTAAACATACTTTCGAATGTAAATATGTATTTAGGTATGCATGCACATACACAGTTGCATGTTATGTGTTATATAATGCATTTTAGGAGTGGCAGCGATCCCAGGTTAGCAGAAAGGTTAAGTTTAGCAATTTTACCTATCTTTATTTTGGTTGGTCTTTGGATGCGTAATGTTCTGTTCCTTGCATTAAAATTTCGGTTGCATCACTTGTGTGTATTATTCACACTAGTCGGTGCTATAATAGTAATGCCTACTGTGTTGCAGTGTTAGTGTAGTTGCTCCACGTGTGTTTAAATCCAGGTATTGCTAGCTTTATTGTTTCTATGTTTCTGTAAAATGTCAATTGCTTTGATCGGGCACTAAACGAGGGAAAAAGTCATTGACAGAACGGTCACAATATATCAGTTAAATGGAATATGCCGTGTGTTACCGTTCATGGTTGTGTAAAAAAAGTGGTACGATAGCTTTGCCAGACTCCTCAATGATACGTTAATGGTTCACCTTCTCAACTCAAGCAAAACAAAAATGAGACGGGATTACTAAGAGAGAAATCCTCGGGAGAACTATCGACCAAGAAATTGATAGACTGAGATAGAAATGAAAGTTCGAACACAGGACTTTAATTGTCTTACTCTATTAAAATAATTATTTGATCCAAAAATTATTTGAATAAAAACTTCATTGGTATTAAACAATTGTTAGTCAGGTCAAGCTACCAAACACGAGACAAATGCTTACTGGCATGTAGTTGATCATTCTCTTCACGCCATTCCATTGTTCAGGGAACTTGAAAGAGAATTTCCTGGAGGTATTGGAAGAGAAGTAGGTTGAAATACTTGCATCAAAACTGACTGCTCCCGGTAAATCAGAGCCTAACGCAAAGAATCCTTCTATAATTTTTAATTATTTATTCCTTGAGATCGGTCTGCAATGTAACTTTCATGCACCACCAGCAACCCACAAATCCTTTTAAAAGGATCTCTAGAACCGACAAAACTAAACAATCTCATATCAATATCATTGTCCTGAAATTAACAATTTATAGAGACATGCATTCCATCTTTCTTTCTTGTTTACATTTTATCATTTTAACAGCATCAGTTCCGACAATCGTTAACTCAGCAACTCTGGGTACAGATACAGAAGTTCTTCGGTTGCTGAAAAGTTCCATCGATCCCAACACGATACCGAGATCTTCCTTTCTCGATAGTTGGGACTTCTCGTTGGATCCCTGTGAGAGTACAGGAGGACAGTTTCTGGGGATCTTATGCACGGACCCTCTGAATGGATCAACTAGTAGAATAACCCAAATTTATCTCGACAGTGTTGGATATGATGGATTTCTAACACCGTCAATCGGAAACCTGACAGAGCTCACAACCCTCGATCTAAGTCAAAACAACTTTCGAGGGCCAATACCGGATTCCATTTCCAACCTCAAAAAGCTTACCACACTTTCCGTTCCAGGCAATTTCTTCACTGGAAGTATCCCTGTAGTGCTAACCAGTGTCAAAAGGCTTGAAATTATGGACCTGTCATACAATAACCTTTCAGGCTCAATTCCTGCCAAACTTTCTGGCCTAAGAAGATTGACCCGCTTGAGCTTGTCACATAATGAATTCTCTGGCAGAATTCCTGACCTCACTGGAGCTTGGCAGCTATACACATTAGACCTTGGCAGGAATCAGCTATATGGAAACTTGCCCAAGTTTCCAATAAACCTGAGAATTTTGTCTCTCAGCCATAATTCACTATCAGGACATGTCTCCAGGGTTGGAAATCTTGTAAACCTCAAGTCATTGGATCTGAGTTACAACAGGATTACTGGTTCTATCAGTCATGGAATTCTTACCTTGCCCAAGGTGGTTCGCATCGACGTTTCGGTCAACCGCTTCACTGCAATAGAGGAGACCAAGTCTGCCGTAAGAGAGACAGAACTTCGGGAGTTTGATGCGCAAGATAATCTGTTGCGGGGTCACTTGCCGATCCACTTGGTCGCCTTTAGGAATCTAACTTCTATAAATCTAGCTCGTAACCAGTTCTCGGGTAGAATTCCGACAGTATATGGAACAAAACTGGAAAACTCCTGGAGAAGCTTGTTCTTAGATCACAACTTTCTAACAGGAAATCTTCCATCAGAGTTCAATAGTGGAACAATGAGGATGAGAGGGAGTCTGGCAAACAACTGCCTAAATTGTCCCAGAATCATTCCATTGTGCCACGGAGGGCAGAGGCCACCTTCAGAATGTGTTGGACAGAATGATGGCAGTGAGTTACGGTTCATGCCTTGAAGCAGATTGGAAGTGATGTCAGAAAACATTTATAAAGCTTCCTATATCAATTCCTTTCTAGTAAAGTTATTTCCTACTAGATGCTTACACGTCAAAACTAGAAATATGGGTCAAGTTTTCTTTCTCCACTTATCGAGTTCCTGAACATCCTTTCACCAATACATTTCCAGTACAAGGTCTACTTAGTCCCAAATTTCCAACTTAAATCACAAAGTTTCTTTTCTTCTCCACAGCCACCATTTAAAGAAAATTTTGTAATTAATAAATGTTGAAGCACCTGGCAGTCATAATGTCAATATAGTAAATGAAATATAACCACCGGATATTCAACTGAAAGCCAAAATGCCTGTATCATTCTAAATTTTTTTAGCTGCTATGTAACAAATTGTTTCTTGCTACAACATTAAAAAAAAAAAAAAAAAGGCAATCTAGAAAAGCCAATTAACAGTAATGTTGCCAAGCCATAAGAAAAGTGGGAGTTGAGCAAGAGCAATAAAGATCAAAAGATAGTGATGCCTGCTCGAATCATGTGTCCTCGTCTCCGCGAAGAGTACTCTCTTCATTGTCTTCACCAAGAAAGCTCCCATGCAGATGCATGACCACAGGATCATAAAATAATAAGAGTAACTGAACACAATCCTCCCAAGGACAGCAAGACACATTCCTGTGAAAGTATACCCAGCATACGCAACAAAGTCCAGCAAGGGTGCCTCTCCGCTACCCAGTGAAAGCAAAGTAACCTTCAGCAGCATGACTTGCATAAACCATCCAAGCAATCCCTTAACGAACAGCCAATTTAGAGCTTCAGGACTAAACCTGGAAAAAAGAACAAAAGTGTTGGGAGGAAATACTGTGATTTAATTTTGTCAAATGAAATTAAATAATAACAGTATCACAACTTGATTTAAAGATTGTTTATCGCCAAAACCATAATAACAACTAAAATTGAAGTCATTCAGCTCAGATTATAATTTCAGACACCATATGGAAGAGAAATTTCTGACACCTGTGAAACCCCAAACCATAATTCCTTCAGTTGTCTTTATGCCACAGAGAGCATATAAGTTTAAAAGAAAACAAAAAATTTAACCACAAAAGCAATTTAACAAAATCACGGAAGCAATTTTTAGATTTCAATTAAGCCTATATAGGTAGAAGTAACAAAAAGAAGGGGGAAAAAATCCTTTATCCATGAAAGGACACCAAATCAAATCAGAAACACAATCATATTAACAGTTGAGCTTCACCAATAGCAATTAGAAGCCTTTAACTTTTCCAATAATTAAAGAGTACTTTTTTCTGGTTACTGTTAAGTTATTTTTATTTTATTTTTCATAAGTCATCATTAAGGTTTACCACAAAGCAAAACAAGTAAAAGGGAAACAAAAGAGAACACATTGCTATACACATAACATGAACATTTTGCTCTTTTTACTGGTCAAACTAAACATATAACTGAGTTGACCAGAAAGTCCTACAGCTACGGTTTTAGTTAGCATTTTAGAGAAAATTATGCTTATTTTGGAATTTAAATCACACGATGATCATAAAAGTGGGAAAAGAAATTCATAAATGTGGTTAGGAGACCCTAAAAAGTTCTTGAAGAGAAAAGTTAAGCAGTTTTATAATCAGCACTCACTTTCCTTGAAGACCCAAAGTGAAGCCAGCAAGAACAACGTAGGCACCAAATGCCATTAATGGAATATACAAGTCTGGCGCATTTATATCATAAATTGGAGGTTTATAAGAGAGCCTGCCTCCGACTGGCTCTGTTATTCGTGCCCAATGACCCTGAAGAAAAAGACAATTAGGCAAACAGTCATAATTTCTATGGATCATAGTTAAAACAGAACTACGACAAACAGAAGAAAAGAATTAGCACTTACCCTGTGCAGGAATGGCAAGAGAACCACTTTTAATTTGTTCCTCACGTATTGTTCATTCACTTGGAAATAGTACTGGGGATCAGAGAAGTACCTGCTTATCTGTATTTTAAAACAAAATGTAAATCATAAACCCAAACATCTGATTCATACTTCAAGGAAAAAGATTTTTGAAGACATTCCTCAGAGAGTTAGCAAATATCATGAAATCACAAAGGTCCAATGTACTTCCACAACAATTATCAAACTCACTTCAATATGTTTGAATTTTTACCCAACTTTTTCTTAGTCATTGTCCAATTTCAGAAATTATTATACTTTTACAAAACTCAATTTAAGTTCTTCGTATTTTTCTATTGGTAATTGTAGCATGTATACTCATATGGCACTACAGAGTTCAGGCCACATACAGCATCATCACCTGTTCAAACTGTGTCAAAGAAAAACTTTCCATTTCGCATGAAACATGATCACCAGCACTAATTGAAAAGTTCAGTTTAGATAAAATATTGTGCATTCATGTGTATGGGCAAAAATGGAACTTGAATCAAATATCAATTATTCATATATTAGACCAAAATGTTGTTATGTTAAGCCTTGGCATGCAGCTTACATTGCTTTGCACGTACTCAGAACTTGAGCCCAATATCTTTTCTCCATATGCACCCAGTCCACCTCTGATAAGCCCTGAACCAGCCCCGTAAAATGCATTCTCGAATGGATTGGGCTGAGCATTTGTTGGTGGTCTGGGCATCCCAGGCCCTGGCATGGCAGGCCCAGGCTGTGTTGGCATATTGTTGTACATTTCTGTAACCAAAAGTAACAGTCAGAACAAACTTTGTGAAGGCATCAAGCGTCTGTTAAAGAGGTATAAGGTAACTTTTATAATCCAAAATGCATCCATCATGTCCCCCAAAGGAAAACAAATCTAAAAGCAATCAAGCAAAGATTGTGAATCTTATATTGGTCAATCTCAAAAGCTTTCATTAGTGTTGAGTGTGGAAGGAAGCATGATTAGACAGAGATATCAACTGTCCATAGAAGCCTAAGTTCCAAAAGGGAAACAAACAGAAAACCAATTATCCAATTCGGTGAGCACATTTTTTTTTCCGACAAAACTTTAAAAAAGGGTAAAGTTATCCCAAAAAGTAGCAAGAGCAAAATCAGCTAGCTACAAAAGAGGCTCCATATAATTCTGTAATTCAAAGTCATCATACATCACTCCCTCAAATGCTCCACAGCTCTTTTCATGTCATAAATTTCAAAGCAAACATAATTAGATTGAGGAAACCCCAAAAGAAGTTATAAAGCCGATGGCCATTCTATTAACAAGTAAAAACAATACTACAACATTTTAGAAACAGAACTTGTGCGAATTTGAGAACTAAAAACCTAAATAAAAACTAATATTGAATAACAATAATTCCAAATGTAACCTTATTCATAGCATAGGATAAAAAAAAAGAAAAAAATCTAAATCGCCTAAAATTACCTTACCTCAGAAATATCCATAGTGTTCGTATGATATGTTGTATGTTACTTTTCATTTCTTTCAAACATCATTAAGCTGTTAGATATCATTCAAGTATCTAGCTCAAATTTTAAAAAAACTATTCAACAATCAAAAAAAAAATTTTATCAATTGTCTAATACATTATGAAATTTCAAGATGATTTATTCAACAAAAATTTTTTATTATAAATTGATTACAAATTTACAAAAGAAGTTTTAAAAAAAGATGTTAAAAATCTAATTTCAAAAATAAATTTTTACCAGACAGCAAACAATTCTTTCAAATTTTGATTTTTAAATTACCTATATAAAGGGTGAGAATAATTTCTTTCCTGATTATTTTACAAGAGAGTTCTTACAAGGCAAACCAAATACTTAAACACTATGTCCAATAAGCAAATCATGAAAGTCTCAAACTACTCAATAAAAAAACAACAAACAAGTAAAATTTCTCTTTCTCAATTCCCTCCTCTCTCTTATTCTCAACTTCTCAAAACAGGATCTTCTACCTAACCTGGGTCATCTACGTAGCAAGTCAATGATTCCTCTTCAGTTCAACTCAAAAAATTCTCTTATAAAACCAAACAACCAGATCTACATATTCAAATTGCCTCCTACTCCTAGCATGTTCCAGTAAGAGAAATTCAAAATTTAACCAAAAGACTTTTTACCAAATAAACCCAATTTATTACCAATAACCTCAACAAAAACCATAAATTCTATGAACTAATTCTCATTGTTACTAATTTCATAGAAATTACTCACCACAAAAATATCCAAAACTCAGATGATATAGCCTACTCAACCTGTAAAATTAAACAAGTTCTTACTTCAAGTGATTTTCTCACACTACACACAACTCGCCAATTTTTCATCTTTTATATACCAAATGATTACAACTTTATTGATTATCAAAAAGCATGGTTCAACATGTTTTACGTCAAATCTTTTGATTATTCTTGGTTTATTCAATTTCATGAAAATTGTTCAAAAATATTCCCAACATGGTTTGAAGAGTGATGGTTTTTCTTTGGACCAGATGAATCAATTTATCCAAACAAAATCATCTATTTTTTCCTACCTTGGTATAATGAAAATACATCAAAACACCATATCTCTTAGCAATTGACCTTCCACATAGATTTTCAAATTCCATAGATTGTTTCATGGAATTATTCTGTAGATAAATTTTATCCAAACTGCAATTTTTTTTTTTTTTTATAAGAGAATTCAGAATCAAATGGTGGGATAAATTCGACTTAAATAGAGTTTCACTCACTACAATGCAACAATGAAAACAAGATGGATTCAAAATCAAGAAAGCAGCCAAAGAAGCCTCTAGGCTGCCTCCAGCTCCAACTTCTCCTCCAACTCTAATCAACAAGAATAAAGGATCAACATCTTCCAAAAAAGACAAAAAGAAAAGATACGCAAAATTGTTCAATGAAATAATCAAACAAATTAAAGACAGCAGTTAAGAATCTTCAACAAATTCAAACCAAGTGTCAGACAACCCCTTTGATGGTCCTTTATCTCAAAACCCTTTTGATTATTGATAAAAGAAATCATTCAAGACAAGACAAATAACTTTCAATGCATAATTATTCAAGTTCAATAATTAAGTCAGGACAAAACTACTTTTATGGAAAAGAAATTTTGGTACAATTATTCAAGATCAATGATTCAACCTATGGGACCCACAAGCAATTATAAAGTTTTAATCTTTTCAACCTTGTCAAAAGATGCTGCAATAATTCAAGATTATTTTCAAAATTCGTCATTAAGTTCAAGACAACTTTTCAAAAAGAAGAATGATGATGTCTCTTCAATAATTCAATTGTAATAGTCAATTTTAGTATGTATAAATATAATCAAATTGAAGCATTCTTCAGAGGTGAAAATAGAGAGCAATCCTACTTTGAGAAAGCCTTCAAAACCTTTTGTACAATTCTCCTGTAAAATTTTCCCTTTGCAATAAAATTTTTCAATATTTTCAATATATTTTTCCTACGTGTTCTATATGATGCTACATTTCACCAACATTTAAATTTTCTAATTCAAACTTTTGCCCTCAAACACATTTTATCACTAATTACAATTTTTAACTTTTTGTCTTAAACAATTTTCAATTTCAAATTTTGTCTTAAATTTTCAAAATTTTATTATTCCTGGATGTTAATTGGTATCAGAGTCAAGTAGTTTTCAAAGTTGCTGAAAAAATAGGAAAAATTATTATTGTACAAAAGTTTTAAAGATATATTGAGAAATTATTATCATTCAAGTGTTTTAGAATACAAAATTCAAAGGATCGAAATGTTAGCAATGAAAGATGTTCATATGTTAGCAAGTCGAGCGTTCCCAACAGTAAGACTCAAGGGAGACAGTAAAACTGTTGGTAAATTTAAGTATTCCAATAGCTAGTTTGATTTCAAAATTTTGTGTTTTGAGATATTTGCTTGGTAGTAATTTTGACATGTAGTTTTAAGATAATTGTTCAATAATAATTTTGAATATATCTTCTTCAATTAGAAAGTTGTTTAACTCTAAAACCAAAGACAACTCTAGGATTATAAAATCTAGATAGCTTATAACTAAAATCAACAATTTCAGTTAAAAAATTAGCAAGGATATTTTACTCAACATTCCTTATAACACAATATATAATATAGGATATCTTAACTACAAAACTGCAAGCTCAATCAAAAAACATAAAAAAAAAAAAAAAAAAAATTCCTTTCTCTTCAAAACGAATTTGAAAAAATTAAGTTACTCAACTTCACAGCAATCAACAAGTACAAAGAATAATAATTCAATTACATCCATTTTAGATTAGTACAAATAGCAATCAAGCTTTTATCTAGGACAAGTTTAGATTTTTCAATTCTGCTAATATTTAGAGATAAAATTTTACTTAAATTCAAAAATTCAATCTTAGAAATAGTCCAGTCAAATTTGTGCAACGGTTCCATCTATTTTAACTATGCTCCAAACTTTCAAATTAGTCTTCTAAATCCAACGATTTTAAATACTTTAGTACCAATATTTATGCTCCAGAGACCAAATTCACTGAACATAGACAAGGTTATATGCTTTTATACATAATATGCTTTAAACAAATCACTTCTCAATTTAACTTGAAATGCTTACTCAAAGATGACAAAGGAGAAATAACCATGATTAGTATTCAACCACAAAGATATAATACACTAGCATCCATATACACTCCAAGACTCTTTCAATATAATGAAATTACAATCTCAGAAATTTGGAGATTCTAATATCCTAAAATTTAGACTTATCAATTGTCTTATGCATTATGAAATTTCAAGATAATTTATTTAACAAAAATTTCTTATTACGAATTGATTGTAAATCTGCAAAAGAAATTTTAGAAAAAGATGTTAAAAATCTAATTTCAAAACAAATTTTTGCCAAATACCAAACAATTCTTTCAAACTTTGATTTTTAAATCGCCTATATAAAGAGTTAGGATAAGTCCCTTCTTGATTATCTTACAAGAGAGTTCTTACAACGCAAACCAAACACCTAAACATCATATCCAATAAGCAAATCATGAAAACCTCAAACTACGCAATGAAAAAGCAACAGACAGATAAAATTCCTCTTTCTTAATTCCCCCTTCTCTTTTATTCTCAACTTCTCAAAACAAGGTCTTCTACCCAATCTGAGTCATTTACCCAGAAAGCTAAGGATTCTTCCTCAGTTCAACTCAAAAAATCCTCTTACAAAACCAAACAACTAGTTCTACATATTCAAATTACTTCTTACTCCCAACATGTCCCAGTAAGAGAAATTCAAAATTTAGTCAAAAAACTTTTTACCAAAAAAACCCAATTTATTACTGATGACCTCAACAAAAATCGTAAATTTTATAAATTAGCTCTCATTGATACTAATTCCATAGAAATTACTCCCCACAAAAATTCTCAAAACCCAAATGATATAGCCTATTCAACATGTAAAATTAAGCAATACTACAACATTTTAGAAACAGAACTTGTACGAATTTGAGAACTAAAAACCTAAATAAAAACCAATATTGAATAACAATAATTCCAAATGTAACCTCATTCATAGCATAGGATTAAAAAAAGAAAAAAATCTAAATTACCTAAAATTATCGTACCTCAGGAACATCCATAGTGCTTGTATGATATGCTATATGGTACTTTTCATTTCTTTCAAACAGCATTAGGGTACTGAAGGGGAGAGAATGATTTACCATTTAAATAAGAATATGAGATACAAATTGTCCATACACACTGATGCGGCGTAAAATAATTGGATGAATAAATATAAAAAAGACCAAGACAATAAATGAAAATAAGTAATATTTAGCAATAACATTTACCTTTTTACATTTACTCATTCAATTATATTACACTACGTCAGGTTATACGAATGAGTTTGTATAGATAGTTTGTATCTCTAGTATTATTCTTTAGCAAAAGGGGAAAAAAAAAAGTATCAAACCAGAAGACATATCAAATCCCCAAAATATCTTAAAAACAAGACTTCTCTAATTAAACTTTGTGGCTACAGCTTCTGCCAACAACCCAACACAAGAATTATTATGAACCAAAGAAGAACTCTTAAGGCCTTTTTATATGTTCAACCTGCATTAAAAACTTCTTCCTACAGTCACCCAATAGAAGTAAAAGTTCCAAAAGACCATTTTCTTGCAAACCAATAAGATACAAGAGTCTGCTCCGTGATAGCAATATTTAATTATCAGGACAGAAAGAACGTTTACAAACAACCATAAAGGAGAAAGCAAAACAAAAGCATTAAGAAAATTTAGGCATGGTCTCACAAGAACAAGTTCAGAAATTTCCAAATTTGTCTATTTTGGCATCACAATAAAATCAAACATGAATTACGCGAAGAAACAGATATGCATAGGTGTTCAACAAAATCAATTAGCTACTACTGTCATGTGGCGTCTCATCTATAAAAAGAAAATGCTGAGATTGTCCAAAGTCCAGATCCGTTTTCAAAGCAAAACCAAACCTAATTTCAGCAACCCTCCTAAGAGATTCAACGGTTCCATTAGTATCATTCAACTCAAACCAGAAAAATAATTCAACTAGTTGTCATAATCAACATTGTACTTAATAAAAATCACCGCTAACTTTCTAACAATATGCATAACTAGTCATAAAAGAAATACACTTTCATTTCTCTAAGAATCTATATACAAACTTGTAGCCTCTACTAGCCACAATAACAAAAACCCACTTTGCAAATCAGCGCTAAAAGTTTAAAACACCACTAAATTTAGTCATATAGATGCGATAAGTTCAGATTCTGATAACTAAAAATATAAATTCCCAAGAGCCCATGTAACTAAAAAGTCACATGATCATGTTACAATCCATATATTCACTTCTACCATGAAAAATGTAATCCAAAATCAGTATGAAACAGATGAAGAATATGTTCCCAAATCACGAACATGATGCACAAAACAAGAGACAGAGGTTGATTTGAATCTGAGAAAGGAACCCTGACTATGAGCAATGACTTGTCGGCTAGTTTGACAGCGAAATATCGGAGTTTGATGGTTCTACAGTAATGTTTGAATGAAGTTAGACGGCGTTGTGTGAACAGTGAAAACTGAAATGACAATTTGTAATTGATTGATTGAGATCTTACAGTCATTCAATTGATTTAGCTTTTGCCAATTCAAATAAAATTTTAGAAATAAATTTAAATGAATTTTTATGTATAATTTATTTATTTTAAATGTAATTTAAAAAATTTTTAAATAAAATTTGTAATACCATTGGTGAAAAAAGATGATGAATAATTTTTTAATAAAATTATTAAGAAAGGTAAATGTTAAAATTTATTAAAAATAATAATTTTTATATTTAATTTTTTCTAAGAGAAAATTAAATATTTGATAAAAATATAAAATTAAAAATTAAAAGTAATTTTATTTAAATATAAAATTTTTTATTTTAAATATAATAAAATTTTAAATTAAATTATAAACATAAATAGAGTTAAAAATTAAATTATTTTAATAAAAAAACCCAACAAAAAAAAGGGAAAAGCAGTGCGTGGATGTCACTTGCATCTCGCATGCAACCGCACTTATGTCACTTGACCAGTCACACATTCACATGAATAATATTTTTTTTCTTTAATTTCTAGGGATACAATAAATCAATTAAATCAAATTTCATATGCTATTGCCATCTTATTGCAAAGACAAAAAACTTAATAATATAATATAATTTTATTTATAATATTTTATATTACTTTTGTAGAAAAATATAAAAAATAATAGCAAAACTCTTCATAATATAATATAATTTTTATTTATAATATTTTAAAAAATTTAAAAACATTAAATATTAATTATTGTCTATGAGTTCAATAGTAAATATATTTTTTTTAACTTTGATAAAATTATATATAAATATAAATTTTTATAAAATTAATATAGAATATCTCTTAATAGTAATATTATTATATTTAATCATTAATTAATTAATTAAAATAATAAAATAATTCAAATAACTTTACGTACATAATTTTAAATTAATAATATTTTTTACGTACATTCCTTAAGATTTAAAAAATTAACATAAAATATTCTTCAAAATTAATTTTTTATATTTTGACATCTAATTCAATTTAATTTAATAAATATTCATAAATTAGAAGTTAATTTTAGTATAATAATATCATAAATTATTTAATTGTATAGAATTATAAGTGATTTAATTTAATTAAAATATATAAAATTATAAAATATAAATATATATAAATAAGTATTATAAATTATTTATTTATATAAAATTATTTTAATTATTATAAAATATTTTTATATTTAATTTAAAATTTTCCTTTGAAAAGAAAATAAAGAACCAGCCAACCGCTAACTTTCTACTCCGTGTAGCTAAGGGAGCAACGAATTTCTTGGTGTGCATTGTCAATTAAATGGACATGGAAGAAACACTCAAGGTGTTGGAGAGCTCTGTCTCTCGTATCAAATGGCGATTCAAATTCTCAGCCAAGTTTCATCTAAAGATTGGTCATCTTTCTTTTTATTTTCTTTTTCTTTTTCTTTATCGAAGTTTCATCATCTCTTGATTGATTTACTTTATTATTATTATTATTACCTGAATTGTTTATACTTCAATTTAGTTTTCTGGGTCACCTTCAAAATTTGGAATTTGATTTACTTTCTGAATTTTTTACCTTGATGTGCAGTATTCTGCTTGTTTGGTAAGTGATAAAATGAAGGAAAAGGAAAGAAAATTTAGAAGTTATATATTTGATGTTTTTGTTAATTCGAGAAATAAGCTCATACTTGGACCAAAATTGGTGTTCTGCTGTATGGCATGGAGGGTTTAGCTTTCATGTTGTTTTGTTTCCTTGCAGTATCTCAGCAACCAAAATGATTATAAAATAATTCGGTTTCATCACAAAATTTTACTTTCATTATTATAGCTCGCATGGTGTTTCTTCCTTTGCCAGGAAACCATTGTTTGTGGTTGATGCAAGTGTTTCGGCTTTAACTTGATATTGTTTCAGTGAAAAGTTTAGGAAGTTCATCGGTTTTTGCATTACTTTTGTGGCAACTGGTGTTGCGTTGTTGCATTTTCTCGTACTGAGGTTGGATGAATAATTTTATGTTTGCTGGTTTTGTTATATGGAATTGTATTCACTTTTTGGTGAACTTGGTTTGTTGGAAATTTTTGGCAGATATTCTAGCATTATGCACCGGAATGAGGCCAGTTATAATGGTAGACTATGGTGGAAAAATGCCTGAATTGCAAGAGCATCTGTGCGCTCTTCTTAAACTTTGTCAAAAGGTTTGAATTCTGACTTGCTCACTTACAAGTTGATGAGAAACTGAGATGTGTGCAAGTCATGAAGTACTTATGTTAATTGTAGAAATTGTTAGTGTTAGATTGATTGATATATTCTATGAAAGCAGGATGCTCACCATGCCTTCTTAGTCTTCGAATAGACAAAATTTACATGGTTTTATTGTAGGTAAAAAGCTTTTAACTTTTTATATCAATCAAGTGTTATGTCAAGAAAGGAGTACAAACCTTTGTTGTCTTCTTGATCATCTGTTCCATATGCATTGTCTAACTCTGCATTTTAAACTACCAGCAATGTGGCATTTCTATTTCACTGTTTGTGTTATAATGATTTAGGTCATTGGTTTTTATGTGCATCATCACTTGATAAAGTTGGGGTCGTTACAGATCAGGGTTTAAACATAATCATGATATTTCTTTTTTGTGTTATATGTAGACATGTAATTTATGCTGATCCAAAAAACAACTTTGCTAATTTAGTGCTTGGAAATGTTGTCTGTTTGACATTGTTTGTTGAAAGCATTTCTTTTTGTGCTTCAGAATTTTTGTCCTGATGCAGTAGAAACTGGCAATACATGTTCTCTGTTTCACTTCCTCATTCAGTTTTGGGGAGCTGGTCTTAGATGCCTAACATGTTGGTAATACTGCATCTTCTTTGTCTTTATACTTTCTTTTGTTTAAGGATATTATTGTTTATCAAGAATTAATATTTACTCCTTATTCAGGAATCACCAACTTTTGAACATCTAAGAGTGATTATTATAGAAGATATGATATATTTGATACATATTAAAGGACTTTCTGAACTCAGAAGCCGAACTGCAGTTTTTGGACTTATAACAGGATCCTCCAGAGGTTGCTTCCTGCTTTAGGCTCTTAATCTCTAATTTTTGTTCTTCGCCTTTGTTGTGCACTCTTTTCCCTCCTTAGAAAAATACTTCTTCATTTTCTTTTACCTACAAATGATAACAGTAACAGAAAGAAGCTCAGTAGCAATGCCACTCGTATCAGTTCTGAAGTTTTTCTCATCGGTTTTTCCACTTAATGGAATTAGCGATCATCTTATGTTACCTAACAGGACAGATCACACAGCTAATGCAAAATCATCTGATGTACCTACTGCTTCTCAATCTTCTGAATTTGTTGATCTTAGTAGTTGTATTCATGACACTCAGGTTACTATTCCAACTTTGAACCAGTAATTTGGATGACCCCCTTTGAGTATATAGTTTGAACCGGCAATATTTGAAGGCTGGGTTCAGATTGATGATACACTTGAGAAAGGATTATCTCATTGAAGCAACTGTCTGAACTGCAAGTTACATAGTTGCTATAGAAGAGAAGCAAAGATCTGGGCACTGAACTATTACAACTACGTCGGACCTTGCAACTTGAATTTGATATGTTGGTCGCGTGGTACTTTGAATCAGAACCCCTTAGTTTAAATCCAGGCGTTTAATTTTTTTAAATATTTTTTATTTATTTAAAAAACAATATTCTTTTTTATACAACAATAATTAATTTATTTGTCCTTTTATTGTCTTCCTAAAAGTCACTAATCGTAGCTGCTAACTACGACAAAATCTAGTGTTTTCGAAATATTAGAGACTTTTTCAATTGCTAAAAATCAAAAGTGGAAATTTTAATTAAGTATGCATTGCATGAATTGAATGGCCCTTGTGGAGATCCAATAAGTCCTTTTCGGTTTCGGCAGCTTTACTTTTTAAACAACTAATGATAAAAGCAAGAAGCCGACTCTCATTGATGGCTATTGGCTGGCATGGCATGGCATGCATGGCACCCGCTATAAATGTTAAAAATACTTGTTCGCTAGAACCTTGCTCAAGTCTTTCACCATTACAAAAATTAGGGACAAAGGACTCCCTTCAAACAAAGAAATAAAGAAGAAAAAAAGGGAGAGAGAACTTGAAAAAGGGTGACGAAAGCCCTCCTTTCTCTTTCATTGAATTCCCAAAGCAAGTCAAAACAAAAAGAAATTACGAAATAAAAAAAAATTAAAAAAAAGGAGAGAGGACAAAAGAAAGGGAAATGATACCAATAAGGATAATAACGTTGTTGTTCTTGGTTGTTCTATTTTCCTCCTTTGAGTAAGGCGAGTGCTTCAGACTCCGTAGGGAGAGCTGGAATTGCTCCTTTTTTGGTGGTTGTGATGGCTCCACATGCATTTGCAAATTTCAGTACTTCTCTCAACCTTCCCTCATCCTACAACATGCCACCATTCAAAACTACATTAATAACATTGTTATTACAATTTATTAGTTATTATAAAATTCACTTAAGATCACTTGCCTCTAGTATAGTGTGGTCATCAACAATCTTGCATAGAAGAGCACCAACAAATGAATCACCAGCACCAGTTGTATCTACTGTGTCCACATGGAATGCATCCACTGATCCTTTGAAACTCTACAAAATTTGTGCAAAAATTAATCATTAGAGTTTTACACAAATCAAACCTAACCTAACTAATAGATATAAGCAGCAGCTTCCCTTACTTGCATTGTTTTTCACAACAAACACAACCTAACTCTTGGTTCCTGTTGTATTATAATTTAATATTGTATTATTAGAATTAATATTGTGATAGTGATGAAGTGGGACACAGCCGCTTGGGTTTTAAACAAATGCTAGGACTGCTATATTTAATAACTTGAAGGTGGGGCCAAAAACTCAAGCCACCTACCACTGCATTAATAAATTAAAAAAGGGTCTCAAACATCCCAGTTGAAGGTTGACGGTTTTGACCTACACTAGCTAGTGAACTTAACAAATTGTCCTTAACATCACCCTAAGGTCAAATTAATCTTCAACAAGAAAAGTTTTCCATTACAATCCCAAACTAAAGATAAAAATCGATGATTAAGAACAAAGGTCGCGTGTAAGGAGGGATTCTCAACACTCTTAAGGAGGCATTCTCGAAACTCTACTACATCCTACATACATCGATCCAATAAAATCACGATATACATACACACTCACATAGATAAAGGTACAATTTACAGCTAATGCTTGGTGATTGTAGGAAACTCGTATGAACCCTACCAAAGTGTTCGGTGAATTAAAACGGAGTTTCCTACAAAGTCATAAATTCACACCTGATTAGCCAGCTGGCTGCAAGTGGTCCTAACTCATTTTTTCTATCTAAAATCCCACCTGCTAAATCATTTCCTCACAGCTAGAGGTCAAAATTTTTTGCTAACTGCATTGATTCAACTAACACAACACGAACAACCACCAACAATGAAAGAGAAAGAGCTTGAAATTGAGCTGTCGGTGAGTCAGCTTACCTTAGTGTAATATCTACAACCCTTTTCACCAAGGGTGACCAATAGAAGTTTCAAGTTACTATGCCAGAGTGACAAAGCCGATTCATCATCAATCTTGTCACTGCCAGTGAGGAATTCTAGCTCAACATCACTGACTTTGATCAACTCTGCCTTGTCCCAGATGCTCAATATTTGCTCACGCGCCTCCTCCGGCGACGGCCACAAGGGTAGCCGGAGATTCGGATCGTAGGAGAGCAGAGCTCCTGCTTCTTTGGCTACCTCCATTGCCTTCAGGTGAGCCGCTCTGCATGGCTCCACGATCAAGCTAATCGATCCGTAGTGGAAAACCTTGGCCTGCGCACACAAAATTAAATTAATAAATAAACAAAATTATAACTGAAAAATACTGACAATAACAAAAAAAAATTGAAGAAATTCAATTTTGGCAGCTTGACAAATTGAAAAGAAAACGAGAAAGTGTGCCACGTGCGGGCAAGGCGCGTGATACGATTGGAAAACCCTTCAATTTGAGCGCAAAAAGTTCCTAAAAGTCAAAATTGCACATGAATACGAGAAGAAAGTTAATAAATTTAATTATCATTACTAATTCTTTTACTATTTTAAAAAATGATATTTATCAAATTACGTAAATGGTAGGCGCGTGGGATTGCGGAGAAACGAAAGAACAAGGAGGTGGAGGACCCACAGTACAATACAATAATGGAACCCAGGCAAGCGACAATTTGTGGGTAATAACTTAAGATTAGATCTAAAAGGTGGGACCTGGTTTGGGTCCCACTGATTAAATTTCCGACGTGTCAGGATTTCATATGCTTTTTTCCTGAATAGAAGCGCACGTGGAAGCACGTGACATTAACGCTTAGCCATCCGTGACCCAAAGATCAGAGGTCACAACAGCTCCTGAGATCTCATGATTCATGCATTCAATGTGACCCGCGTGCAAGATTTACCATGATTAGCAGAAATTAAGCAGAGATTTGATCGAATCACGTCACCGGTGGTGCTATTAGCGTGGCAAACTGAATTGACCAGCAGGTGATTTTAGCAATGTTTTTGCGAGAGAAAATCTAACGCGAGAAGTTAGGGAGCGGAGAGAATTAAGTGGAACACACTGTGACGGTGACCGACAAAACCCGCGCGTGGCGCGTGATAAAGAACCAAAAAGAATAGCTGAGGAATAATAAAAATTGAACAGCAACGTACAGATCTGATGAGCTCGAGATTGAGTTCCTCCGGTTTCAATAGCATGTCAGCACTGGGATTCCTATAAAACATGAACTCACGCTCGCCGTCGGCGCGTAGAGTCACGAAGGCGAGAGCAGTCCTGGCGCCCCGGTCAAAGTTGATGCCTTCACCGCTGACGCCATTTTCCTTCAAGATCCCAGCCAGCATGTGTCCGAACTCGTCGTCGCCGAGCTTGCCAACGAAGGCGGCCTTTCCGCCGAGCCGAGCGACTGCAATCGCAACGTTGGCGGGGGCGCCACCGGGAGCCTTGAGGAAGCCGGGGGCTTCAGAGAGGGAAACGCCGGAGACGGTCGGGACAAAGTCGATGAGCATCTCGCCGAAGGAGACGATCAGGCTGGAGGATGAAACGGCGCCATTTGCTGCCATGGTCGTTAGATTGAATGAAACTGAGAGCGTACAGAAACACAAAGAGAGGTGGGTAATAATAGGAAGGAGAATGAAGGAAGAGGGAAGAGGAATTTATAGAAAGAGAAAAGGTAGTGGATGGAGTGAGAAATTTATGTTAATAATTAAAAAAAGCAAGCGTGATTTAGGGGTCATAAGTGACAATTAATATCTTTTAAATGGATTCCAAGTAAAAGCCCTCTACATTTGGAGCGGTGGACCGAATTATTTTTATTTCTATAAAAAAAATTATGATTTATAAAAATTATTATTTTAATTTAATTATTCTTAACATAAAAATTAATAGATAAATTTATACCTTATTTATAAAAATTTTTATTTTTATTCTTATTAATAATTAATTTTATTTGTAAAAATTAATTAATCATTATTTATAATTTCAAATTAAAATAAAATTGTTTTATTAATTTGTTGAAATTATTTTTATATAAAATATTACTATAAAAAAAGTATTATTGCAATACCAATTAATTAATATTGATATTTAATGTAACAATATTTAAATTAATTATATGTTTTTTAAGAATTATTCAGTAATAATTTTATTAAAATAAATTTTTATGTAACTCGGTTGGGTTGACTGTCATTAGTTGAATAATAAATTAATTCGAATGTGATAATATATTTTATTAAATAATATTTGGCCGAATTACCAACCTATTATTTTATTGCACTAAAGTTCTTATCTCAATATTCATATATTAATATTAAGGATATTAATTATTAAGTGATTTATTCATGTTTATCTACTAATATAATGAAGTATAAGCCATAACTTAATTTTTTTTTTAGTTAAAAAAATCCATTAACAAAATTTTAGAGTTAAAAATTTCTAAGAAATGAGGCATCTCGAATTTTGAACTTCTAATTAATTATATGTTGTAATAGTGTCGTATAATATTAAAAAATAATTTTAATTATATTAATAATTATTATTACTATTTGTTATAATTAACATTTAATATTAGTATCTTATCCAATTCACATTTATCTTTAAATTTGCTAGAAAATTTTAAAAAATATTTATATTAAAAAATTTTTAAAAATATAATCTCATGTAAAATTTGTTACAACTTACAACACTATTAGCATTCTTATTTCCAAGAATAAAGTCTGATAAAAAAAAAAAATTTAACTAGTTAGCCCATGATTTCATGGACAATACTTCTAATAGAGTTCTTAATGGATTATACTCCTGATTTTTTTTTTTATAAAAGGATAGATATGACTTGGTATTAAATAAACATCAAAAAACCAAATTTAGGTATAAAACAAATCATTAAAATAAATTTAGGTAAAAATATTATATAAAAATATAAATATTATTAATGAAATAACGATAAAATAACATTACCTTAACTGGAATTAATAAAATTTATGTCATTAATTTTTTTTATAAAAAAAAAAAAAGTAAAATGAAAACGTGGCTACATAAATTTTTTTCAATGAAAAACGAAAATGAATGAGTTGGCTAGAAACGGTGGATCACCATCACCCATGATTTTACTTCTTTATTATAAATTTGGTAGGTACAGGCTATATATATATATATATATATATATATATATATATATATATATATATATTTTTACTTTAAATTTTTTTTAAAAAAAATTAATTATTTATCATATTTGATGTATAGAGTTCTTGTGGGGTTGCAATGCAACTTGTTGCCAGAGAGAGAGAGAAAGAGAGAGGATGTTGCTTTCGAAAAATAATAAATAATTTTGTATCAATTAATTAATTTATTCCAAGGCAAATCAGATCTTGGTTGTGACACACTATTATTAGGACATGTGAACAATAATTTACAAATAATAATAATAATAAGAAGGGATTAAACAGCATGTATGAATTATATTATCATGATTCATGTGTGTTCATAACACTAGCTTAAGAAATTAAAGATAAATACATTAATGATGCATTATATAAATTTAAAATCTTTAATTAATTGAACTAAAAAAAGATTAAAAATAGAAAATTAAAAAGAATGAATTTAAAATTTTCAATCGGTTTATTTTTTTTTCTTTAATTTTCAAGTTTTGTATTTTAAAATTTAGAATTTATTCATTATTTTGCTTCACTTTATATTAGCATACCACAAACTTGAAATTGGAAGTTTTGTGTTTCACCTTCTAAAGGGTTTATGTGTTCTCTAAGGAAACACATAAGTTGACCAAATTACACTACAAACACAACTTCTTTTTCATCCAATAAATAAATAAATAAAATATATTTTTCATCATTTGAAACTAACTGCTTTGCCCTTTGCCTCCCTTTGAAGGCAAGTTATCCTTTTATATATGTATACATGTGTGTGTCCATATATATACACACACACATATACACATGTATATGTATGTATGTATGTTAATTTAGTTTAAAATGGAGGCATGTTTGGTATACTTATTGAAAGAGCTCTTATTTGAAAGAGACACCAAATTTTCTTTACTAATTATAATAACTGGGTGGAAATGAAACATGCCAAAGGGACTTTTGTGGTAAAACAACCTTTACATTAATACTATATTATATTATATTGTCATTTTATACAAAATAATATGTAATTAAAAATAAATGGGATAATAGCATTCAATCCCTAAGTTTTTGTAAAACAAAATTATAATTTATGTAATTGTATTAAATAGGTCCTTAATCCAAAAATTACATGGGCCTAGCCCCCTTAAGAGCTTTGAAATCCTTCTTATTATACTTTGTTCAAATGATTGAAATATTTCTTAATATTGAGTTACATCCCTTACATTGTGATGATGGAAATTTAATAATATAAGAACAATTCTATTATTTTAGTACAAGTTAAAGATTTATTTAATAAAAATAAATAAATTATTATTATATATTTTTTTCATAAAAAGGTATAAAAACTCAAGGACTTGAATGTAATTACCCAAAATAAAATAAAATTTCTGACAATTTGAATTGTTTCTCTTTCCACTCATATTCTATCCCTAAATTGTTTATGGGTTCCTATTTTCTCAATTTTCAGCAGACCGACCACAATTAAAAATAAAAATAAAATATAGAAACAAGATCAACTCACCCTAACAAGTTTTAATCATTTACAATTCAGCTTACACTTTTTATATTTTTGTATTGCTATTTGTGTTTTTTTAATTTTTTATTTTGTCTCAATGCTGAATATAATACCATTTTCAATTATTCATTTAAGAGGTGTTTAAATTTAAATTTAACACAGAAATTTAATTGTTACCTTTAGATAAGAATAATTTAAAATTTTGAAGATAAATGTAAATAAATAAACTATTTAACTGTAATTAAAAAAAAAGAAGAAAAAGTTATCAAGTTCATGCTTTTTGGAATTTTCGCTTGACAAGATGTTTACATGTGAAAAAATTACTTTCCAACTTTTGAATTTTTGACATTTTTAAGTGCTTCATCTTCAAAGAATCCCAAGCTTTATCCTTTTTGAGGGAATGACTTCTATTAGGATGACAATGTTAAAAGCACTTGAAATCTAAGTTAAAAAATGTCTTTTAATTAGACCAATCTTTAAAAAGCATTTTTAAACAAAGCACTTTCTCTTAGATTCCTTGATTCTTTTACAGTTTATATGATTGAAAATCCTTAGCTTGTGTTTGATGGGAAGCTATGTATCACTTGTGCTAATTTGCAAATGCACCAACCTTCCTAAAATTGAAGGTACAATAATAACACATCTAAAACTTAATTTAAAATAAAAAAATTAAAATATTTTAAAAAATATTAACTTTTATTGAACATATAACGTTACTATTTACTTTTAAATTATACTTAATATTTAATAATTTTATTTAAAATTTAAAAATTATAATCTTTTAATTTAAAAATTATATTTTTAATGTATTTGAATGGAGTCTGTTTCGTTAAAATATCAATATCTTTATTTATTGTATCTAAACGCACGGGAGATGTAATATATTAAAAAAATATTTAAATTATAACTAATAAATAAATTTTTTGGTCATTGAATGTTTAATTTCATATAATACATATCCTTCACATGATACCAACCAATCCGTAGTATGTTATTACAGTAATATAAATTCCATAAGCAAGAATGTTTTTGCAAGAATAATACTGAATAGGGAGACCTCTAAAAATTCTTCATTTTACACCTGTTTTATTTGAAAAAAAATCAATTAATGTATAAAATTTAAAATTATTATATTGGAAATATCAAGTTCTTATCAATTCATCTTCCATGATCAAATCACTGCCTAATCACTTGTCATAAGCAATTAAAATAAGTGAAATTACATCCAAGTTCGGACCCAAATCCTCTAATGATAAGATAAGATAGAGATTCTTTTTTTTTTTTTTTTAGCCTTTTTTTTTTAAATTATTCTTTTAGTCATTTCCTTAATTGAAAAATTGGCCAAAAAAGGGATGAAAAAAAAGTCCTTTGAGCACTCAAAGAATTGGAAATGGCGCACAAAGCTTTCCATCATCAAAATTCGTTGTATAAGCTCAATTATCAATTATCAGGGTAGAGCAAGAGAATCTGGGACAGTAAACTGAGTCATTGTATTAAATTTTCACGTCTGCATTTTGTTCTATAAAATTCTGTTCAGTAGAATCATATAAAGTTTCAAAAATTCATGATGAACACGAGACTGTAGAGGAGCAGTCTCGCGTTCTAAAGGTCCTTTCTCGGATTTCTTCGGATTCGAAATCAGATAAGCTGTCATCCACAGCATCTGATTCACTTGTGAATAATGCCCAACGTCAAGTTCTGATAGTTCTTGACCAGTTGAGTCACTTTCTGTTTCTGAGAAAACTGTACAAAATCACCAGAAATAGAATCTTGGCTTTTTCTTTCCAGCATGTTGAGTTTCCGTGATTCTTGGGTAACTATGGTTGGACTGTCCAAGACCGGCTAGTTGGATCACCATAAAGTGCTATGTGTCTGCAATAGAGCTCCAATTCCTTTTCAGCCATGGCAATAAAAAGCCACATGCACTCCAGTGATTGCTCATATTTTCATTATTCTAGTGCCATCGAAGGAAATAAAAACTTGAGGGTAGAGCAAAGCTACTGCATTTGATTCCAAAATTCACCTAATAAATCCAATACGGAACCTCCTTCCTTGATCCATGTGGAAAAAGGTTGCCACTACAGCTTTTTTCATTCCCCCGCCCCCCAAAATATGAATAAACCATACAAAGAGATGAATGGTAATCTGGAACTAAAAAAATAGTGCATATATTTCCAAAATCATATTCTAAACCAAGTTACATGATGTAGTCATGACTGATCCTCCATCATTATCTTGCATACGAATTTTCGACATATTCAAGATCATCTTAACAACACAAAAAAGTCTTGGATATACTGAAAAATAAAACTAAAGTGGAATTCTTTCTTTACTAGAGATAATCCTTTGGTTTATTTTTTGGTGCATGGAAGAATAGGCTTGACTTGCAAAACCAAAAAGAGATCATGGAAAAATATAGGAAACTCCATCAAAGCTTATGATTTCTGGCTGACAATGTATCTATCGGTGACATGATTTCTGGCTGCATGTAGTTGTTTCCTCAGTAAAAGATTATGGTATCATCTCCAACTATCTGAACACGGATTCCACCACTCGATCTGGCAATTTCCTCAGCAAACCCATGGACTTGGCCAGGCCTACAAGGCTTGCAGAAGACCTTGACAGTTTCACGTTTCTTCCAATGCATATGCATATTAAGAATAATACCACCAAATACTCCTCTTCTGCCAATTGGTACATAGTATAGCTTTTTGAAGCAGAAACGTTCCTCACCAGTCAACTCATGTGGTTTAACAAGAAGACCCTGAACTTTTGAAACTTCATACCGCTAAGTCTTTCAATAAGCAAAGCTTCCTTGATTTGGGACAAAAATCAATAGAAAATCATATAGAAACAATTATAAGGAGTTCAACTGTCAACAATTAAGAACAAGTTTGCGGCCATTCGTTAAAAAATAGGACGAAGCTTGTTAGAGAAATTTCCTCATGTAGAAGAAAAGTCAATTTTTTTCTCTTCAGTTGATACCATAAACATGTAATAAAATTCCGAACTGAAAAAATTTTGGGAAGCAACAAACTAAAGAAGGCAGAGAATGTAGGACACTTAGAGATTAATAGACAACGTCTCATCACAAATACAATCATCTAAGCCTTGATAGAAGAAATCGTAGAAGAAATCATCTAAGCGCAGTTTAGTGACTCATATCAACCCATATCACCAAAGACATCCTTCACAGGAAAATTCTCCCGCTGAAATCTCCCATAGGGAAATAGCATCAAAGTATTAAATAACGTACTGTCAAATACAGCCTTTTATGATTGCCAAAAAATCCCTTAAACTTTCAAACAGGCTAACAATTTCCTCATCTTCGACTCATCTAATCAAATCCAACTTAGCTACAAACAATAATCCTCATGTGAAAATTCATTTTACAGAAGCATCTGAAAATGCTTTCGGAAAAGGCAATTGTCAAGTGCTTTCTCGGAAAGCATTTAAAGTGTTGTTTTAAACAAAAAGTTCTAGAAAAGCACTATCAAGAAAGCACTTAGGACTGGAAAAAACACTTTTCAATGATTTAACCAGACATATTTGAAACTCCGATCAAATTAAACTCAACCTCAACCAGGTTAATTTTGGAATAGATGTTGCTAGAAGTACCAAGTGTGACTTCATGATATTCTATCCTTCAAACTAAATACATTTTCTGCAGAAACCACAAGGACCTTCTCAAGTTTGTACTTGATTCTCTCCTCCGCATTGGCAAACTTCTTACTCTTATTCTTCCCCTTGACAGTAAGTCGAGCGGGTCCTTTTTATTAGTAGTTTTTCTCTTCCTCTGCAAGTTTAGCATCCGCTTCTCCTTCTTCGAAGGTCAACTTCATGCATTTCAAACTTTGGCTTTCCATCCGAAATAACCAGGTTTACCTTTCCATGACTGACATTTCTAAATACCAAAAAAGGGTTTCTTGGTCTTGATGGACCTAAGTGACTGGATGGACGCAAAATTGATTCTTGTGCGTGGCAAAATCGACCTGATACGCAGCAAATACAATGCACCGCACAAACCCATAAAGCGTATGCTGAAAATGAGAAAATCGAGGATTTAAATGGACAGAAACAATCGAACTATTGGGTTGGGAGATTTAGCTGAAGCTGAAGAAAAACTTCTCAGAAATCGTATATATGTGCAGAGGATCAAATTTCAACCAAATTATAGAGCCGAGAGTACCCGACAGAAAACGAGTCCGACGACGGGAATTTGTTGAGAACTGAAGCTTTCCGAAGGTTACGCAATAATGATTTTGCCATTCAAATGACAGAGACAGTGGGAGATAAAGTACCTTGGAATTGCCCAAACCCAGTTAGGCCATCCCCTGCGTTTTGAGGAAATTACCAGGCGAATGATAACTGCATATGAAGGAACACATTTGTACTTCAACAGTGTATTATGGAACATTAACACTAGAATCAAACTCTTTTCGGTTATCGATTCGGATGATATGAGTGCCCCTGTATTTTTAATGGTAAATTATAAATCAAGCAATAAAATAAATCTATATATTGTACGAAGAAATTCTATACAATAAGACTAAAATTGATTGCAAGTTTTAGTTGGGTTCGTTGGCGTTGATGCGGTTTGTTCATATATTAATATAACAAAATATTAATTTTTTTTTTTAAAAAAATTAATAATAATAGAATAGTTCACATATGATACCGTAGGATCATCTCTTCGTTGCTAAAGCAAGACGAGAAAATAGTGTTCTCCTGGCTTCCGCGCTTCTTGTGACGTCAACGGAAAAAAACCGCAGTGGACAGCCGAACCGAGCGGGTTCGTTTATCGGGTCCGACCGACCCGATTCAAGCAGAAATTTGACGAGACGAGGTCTATTCCATTGACCACGTGTCACGAATCCATTAGTTCAACTTAAAAAGTTGACTTGTATTATTCTGTCAACCAATCATATTTCGCCTTGTCACATATCCTCGCGTCCCTATAATCGGCTGCCCTAAACCCTCACCTCATAATCCCTCCCTCCTTGGCGAACCTAATTCCGATCATCGACCTTGGTAAAGATTACAATTTCAAGTAAGTTTTTTAATTTTTAAAATTGAATTAACTTTTTTTATTTTAATTTAATCCCTTTTTTTTTTTTGTTTAATCACTGATTCTGTTTTTTTAAAAAAATTAAATTTGATATAATATAGAGCAAATTGTAAAATTTTATTGATTTTCAGTCTAATCAATGGATTTAAACACTGTTTAGTTGTTGAGAATGTGTGAGAGAATGCAAGATTGCTAAAGTTTGAATATGTATATTCTTAAAATTTCTTATTTTGGTTTCCAGAATATGGGAATTGTAATTTTTTTAAAACAATTTGTAGAATTTGATGTGGTTATGAAGAAAAAGTGAGTTTAGACTTGTTCGGTAGCTGGGAAAATGTATGAAAGGTAAATGAGAAGCAAATTTAAATTTGTAGCGGACATGAGTTGGTTCTTATAAGAAGTAGAAAGAATTTCCCTATTTTTTCAAAGTTTTATTTCAATTTTTTGGTAGGGGATTGACATTAATTAAGAACACTAAAAGAATTATTTATTTTAATTTCGTTGGCTTTTCTGGTATCAAGCAACTTCAAATTTCGTATAAATTTTTTCTTGCTTCAGCAAGATGTGGGGTTCATAAATTTCAATAGTTAACGAGAAACTAGGTGAAGAGAGATCAAAGGTACTGAGAATCTAACGATTAATTTTCCCTGTTGATTTGAGTTTTATATTTTCTCCCTTTGCGTGTGAAAGCAAAAGAGTAGAAGTTAGAGTTTGCTAATGTGTTTTCTTTTTAATTTTTTTTTCAGTTGACGAAGAGAGGGATGCTAGTTTTGTGTTGTAGTTAATGTTTACCATGTGGGTGCTGAAAATGATACTAAATTCTCTTGTTATTACAGTGGATTACAGGGTTGACAGCAATGTCAATGGCAAAATGGTGGGAAATTCTGTTGAGGCGGGTAGTAGGGCAGGTGATGGAGATGAAATGGGTGGAACTTCTGTTGAAGTAACATTTGAACCTGATCAAGACAATAAAGTGGATCCAGATTCGATGGAACAGGATACAATCCCAGAGGGAGTGCCAACTGTACCGTTGGTTCCGGCAGACGAACCCTATGTGGGACAGGAATTTGAATCCGAGGCAGCTGCTCATGCATTTTATAATACCTATGCTACTCGTGTAGGATTCATAATTCGGGTAAGCAAACTCTCGCGATCAAGGAGGGATGGATCTGCAATTGGTCGAGCTCTTGTTTGTAACAAAGAGGGTTACAGAATGCCTGACAAGCGTGAAAAGATTGTAAGACAAAGGGCTGAGACAAGGGTTGGTTGCAGGGCTATGATTTTGGTGAGGAAAGTAAGTACGGGTAAATGGGTAGTTACAAAGTTTGTGAAGGAGCACACTCATCCCTTAACACCCGGAAAAGGTCGAAAAGATTGCATTTATGACCAATATCCGGTAAGTTATTTATCACACTATTTTTATTTATACCTGTTAATAGTTATTATAAGTCACCAACTTTGTTTATATACAATCTGTTGTCTGCTATATTCTTGAGACCAAGTTAATGACTTGTCCTGATTTAGGTTTGAACTCTTTATTTTCCCTGAATAAAAATAATAGTAAGTAAGATAAGCCAAGTGTCACAACATTACCTTCCGGTCATAATTTATGTGCACAACCTGTTCACAAGAGACTTGTGTTACCTCTGTATTCTGTGAGTCTAGAGCAGAATGTTTTCTTTTACTGGGAAGGAAATGTTGTGGAATGGCCTTTTGAAAGCATAAGGTATATTTGATGCTGGACGTTTCTGTCTCTACACAATTTAAGGCAAAATAACAATGGTTCAATGTTGAGGTGTTTGTTATGATCTAAAAGGATAAAAGAACGTAGATAGGGGGAAATACCAAAATCAAAGTTTTGCCACTTAATCAGATTGCTGGGTTAACTCCTTGTTGCATTAATGTTTAAATCTGTGAAATTACTATGTTACCATCAAATGCACGCCATTAGAGTGGAACTTAACACATATTTTTTTGTTTTATTTTCATTTAACATGAAGATATTATATTAGTTTTTATTGCGCTTAAATCATATCACATAGAGTGGGATTAAGTTAAAAAAATCTGGGAGTTAATATGATCTGACCCATTAAATTATTATGGATCTTTTCATAGTTAAGATGACTCATGGAGCGATTGCTTTGGGTGTCCTCAATTGTACTAAAACAATCTCTTTGTATAATGATGGTTCAACTGCAAAGTAGAGTTCAGAGACAATCTCCCCAATTTATTGGGAAACTCATAAGAGGGAACCAAAGAAGCAGATGTTTATACATTGAGTGATGACTTTTAAACCACAACTGCTGTTTGGAATAGAAGCACTAAATGTCAAATTTTAGTGAACAAGTGGATGGGTCCTATAAAAATTGGTGTTACCAGATACTTTTTTAAACTATACTGCCAAATTTAAGTGGAATCACCCCCAATACCAAACCAACCCTGACTCATGGTTCTGGCCCTCTTTATTATAGATATGTTGGTGCATGAGTACCATTGCAGTAAATTCTTGCATGATTCTATTAGTTTTTTGTAGTCCTTGATGATTTTGCAATTGCTAAATTGTGCAATCATTGTATATGTGTGGCTCTTGGCATATTTAATCCTGCCGTGGTGCAGCGGGTTCAGTTTATTGGTGCTCATTTATGTTGTGCTTCTGCTTTTTTTAGTGCAATTACAATGTAAATATTTTACGTGAAGGATCCTTTGGGATGTCCATTGCATTTGAAAAGGTTACTATATTCTGTGTGGCCCTATTACTGCATCCATTGGGTTCCTGCTGGCATATATCCAAGTTTGTGTTTGGTTAAATGGGGCCAGGGATTTAAGATAATGATACTTTTACATGGGATATTTTTTCTGATGATTTTTTCCCCATATTAGCAGTAACATTTATTATAAAAAAGACGTAATAACATTTATGGATTTCTGTAATCTATTTCTCTCTCCCCCTCTTTCAAAACTGGAATCCTGGTCATTAAGACAGTTCGAGCCAATCTGTTGCCACCAGAGGCCTCAAAGGGACCTCATGCATTTTATAATTCTAAAAGTAGTTGAAAGCTATCAGAATCTTATTATTTTGATATTTTCTAATTCTAAAAGTAGTCATGCTGGAAATTTTTATATTTTCTCACAACGCTTGAACTCTTAGAACTACAAAGTTGTTTGGTCTCTAGAGATATCAATTATTGCCATTTGAGTGCACATTTTAGATAATATATCAAAACATGATAAAGTTGTACTAAAAGCCACAAAACTAGTGAAACAATTATATCCTTGGGACCATAACTTGTGTCTTGAACTTGTGAAGATTATTGATAGAGCTTAGTTTTGTATTGTGACCGATCTTTTATGTTCTTCTTTTTGTAGAATGAACATGATAAGATTCGGGAACTGTCACAGCAGCTGGCCATTGAGAAAAAGAGAGCTGCAACCTACAAAAGGCATTTGGAACTGATTTTCGAGCAAATTGAGGAGCACAACGAGAGTTTGTCAAAGAAGATCCAACACATAGTTGACAACGTGAAGGAGATAGAAGACAAAGAGCCGAAGAATCCTACATAATATCTGCAGCTTTGGCTCTTCCCTTTTTGTCGAAATACGAAAACCAAACTGGTATAGAGAATGCTGTTGGATAAAGCGGGTCGGTATTATGATGTAGCCATGGCTTGGATGTCAGGTGCTGACTTTCTTCTAGTCTTTCAGGTGTTCATTCTGCATCATTGCGTGGAAAATGTTTGGGGGAATACGTTGTAATAGTTGTATAATTTTGCTCCGCTGTTCGGAGCTCAAGGCATTAGGAGAAATTAGAGAATAGTCGATGTACAGTAGTCGTTCGAGCCTTTACTTGGGCAGGTTGTGCTTAGACTCCAGAGACTCTTGGTCTTGGGTTGTAGAAAGTTCAAATTATTTCGGGTATGTTTACATGCCTTTTCTAAAGTTTAGCAAAATAACACATATATTCTATGTATATTTTTTAAAAAACTAACTTAGCGTACTTTTAATACAGTAAAATATTCACTAATAAAAATAATATAATAATTAAAATAACTTTATTTTTCAAAAATAATAAATCAAATTGAAAAAAATAAATCAAATCTCCCTCCCTCCTTCATTCTTCTACTCTTTTTCTTCTTCTTCAATGGTCTCCAGTAAAGAAATGGTTTATAGAACTTGACACTGCCATCTGTTTTTAAGAGAACGGGAATATAAATCCAAAACCAGAACAAAATCTCAGGCTGTTTGTACAGGCAGGCAAGGAACAGGACATCAAGATGAACTACAATCAATGGAGGCAGGACCTATTCAAAATCTGGTAAAATTTCTTTTTCTTTTTCTTTTCCACCTCATGTGGAGTTGTAGAGATAGCTCTATACGTTTCAATTATAAAATTTATATCTCTTCTGGATGGTAATCTAGGTAAATCTTTAGGGAATACATTCAAAAATTCAGCTATCCTTTGTTATTATCTTTTTTTTTTTGTTTTTAATGTACAAACACATGTAAAATACAAATAGAAAAATGAAAGTGAAGAGAAAGTCTAAACTTTCTATGAATAATTAAAATTTTTTATTGTAAAAGTAGGTTTAATCATGCAAACGCCTACTAGCACTCTTATTATGAGAGGTTGTAAAATTTTTTTTTTTTATTTGTATTGTAAAAATAAAATAATAAAATATAAATAAATAATTTTTAAAAATAAAAAATTATTTTTACATAAAATTTAAGAGAAATAGGGGGTCTATAACAAGCCTACTCTTTCTCTCTCTCTCTCTCTCTCTCTCTCTCTCTCTTTTTATAGTATGTGGTATAATAAAATACATTGGTATGAAAGGGTTTTTTTTTTTTTTTTTTTGTGATGATAATGAATTGTGAACCCTAAAAAGGTCCACTTTAGTTCATGATATAAATTTACTAATATTTCGTGTGCAATCGAAATGAATGATATAAATTTTATACTTTAAATAAAAAAGCATATTTTCTAATTATATTATTTGTTGTTAGATATATATATATATATATATATATATATACATATATATATATAATTAACTACTATTAATTGGAATAAAAATTGTTTGATATATTAATTTAGAATTTCAGTTAATAGAAATCACTATAAGGTAGGCATAGTTATTTACATTTTTTTAATTGTAGATTTGTTAGTTAATTTATATACTAAGATAATAGTTTATGAATTGTAAAAAGCTAGAATATATAAATTTAGAGTTAAGAGAAAATTAAAAAAAATAAATCTAAAGTTAGTGGAAATTTTAAGATAATTTTTAATTTTAATTGAGAAAATCTAGAATTTAAGCATATTCCTCCTTCAAGCAAACATGGACTAAATTTTATTGTACATTTATTAGTTAATTTAGAAAGAAACATTGAAGTACATATTGACAATCATAGTCAATCAATATAAAGCCTGTTAATATATTTTAATAATCAAAAGTCAATATCAATAAACAATAATTTAGATTATTTAAAAGATTTATTTGAAAGCGTTATTAGTCGATATATAATTTAGATAAAAGAAAACTAAAAAGATTGTTTAAAGAAATTAGAATATGTCAAAAAAAAAAAGTTAGTGAATGAATAAAAATAATTTTAAAAAAAAGCATTAAATATTTTATGGCAAAACATTACTAATATAAAACCAAAAAAATTTAGTAATAAAGTATATATTAGTAAAAATTCAAATGTACAACAAACTCAAAATAATACTATTATTCAACTTTTATTACAAATTTTTAATAAATTAGATCATCTTGAAATTAGAAAGATTAATTAGATTAAAAAAACTAAATTTATACAAAGCAAAATTCGTAAACTTAGAAAATTAGATTATTGTAATAAAAAAAAGGAAATAAAAGATATAGAAAGTTCTTTAGAAAAAAGAAATTAAAAAAACTAGCAATAAGAATATAAAAATATCAAAAGTTAATTTTTGAAATAATTTAATAAATAAATTAAGAATTAATGAAAGAAGCTCATCCAAAAAGGTGAAAAGTATTGTAAATAGTAGTAATAAAAGTAAAGAAAACACAGAAAGAACAAAAGATATTATAAATGAACCTGAAGCATAAAAATTATTAGAAGTCTTAGAAGTATGTAGCATCCAGAAAGAAGTTAGAATAATTTAAATAAAAACTAAAATTTCTAAGAATAAAAATAAAACAAAGAAAAAATAGAATTACAAAAACTTATTATTATAAAAATAGACTTTCCACATAAGATAGAAGAAATCAAAGAATTACAAAACTTTTAAGGATTATTACACTATGGTAAAAAGTTTATTCCAAATTTAAAAATGTTATTGGGATCCTATAAATTAAAAAAAAATGGACAAATATTCTTTAATAGTGATGATATAAAATTAGTTAAAAAAATCAAATCGATTATACAAAATTTAGATAAATCCTTTAGCCTTGTTAGTAGATGATATTATAAAATAAGACTTTTGTTAGACTTTTGTTATAATATTCTTCTTTACCTTGGGAAATATTTTTATTAGACTTTTGTTATAATATTCCTGCACATCATATGTTACTTGCATGTGTTTGTAAAATTTTATACCATTATCTACTAGCAAGGTTAAAGGTTCTAATTTTTGTACAATTGATTTGATTTTTTGACCTAATGTTATATCTTCACTGTTAAAGAATATTTGTCCATTCTTTTTTTTTTTTTAATTTATCATATAATGGTCTTAATAACATTCTTGAATTTGGAATAAACTTTCTAACATAATTTAATAATCCTAAAATATTTCTTAATTCATTAGTTTACTCCATCCTATATTAAAGTCTAACATTTTTGTAATAATACGCTTTTGTAATTATGTTTCTTCTTTATTTTAATTTTATGCTTAGAAATTTTATTTTATTTTTTTTCCTAAATAATTGTAGCTTCTTTCTGGTTCTGGATACCAGTTGCTTCTAAGACTTCTAAAATTTTTATCACATGATTAATATGACTTAAATTTATTTTTTATTAAAATCAAAACATCATCTACATAAACTATACAAAAATCTTAATAAAGGTTCAATATCTTATCCATTTGTGTTTGAAAAACACTTTGAATATCTTTAAACTAAATAATAGGCATAACTAACCACTTAAAATGTCAATTTACTACAATAAATGTTGTTCATTCTGTTAATTTTTTCCTCTTATCTAATTTGCCAATAACACTTTTACAATTTAGCTTATTAAACCAACTAGCATTTTGTATATTGTTTAACAATTATTTTTTTATATGATGTTCTAGGTTCATTATTATGAGTATTATTATTTAAACGCTAATATTTTATTGCCATTCCATTAGTGCTTTGATTTCATTATATTATATTATATTATACCACGTACCAGAGGAAAAAAAAAGATGAGAAAAGAAGGAGGTGGAGCCTTCCTTGTATTTCTTTTATTATTATTTTATGTTCACAACACAAAGAAATAGAAGAAGATTTTTCATAGGTTGTGATGGTAAATCCAAGTCGAAGTCATCAGCAACAAAAAGCAAGGAATAAATGGTATGTGTCTAGCTCAACTTGGACCATACCATGGCTCAATACGACACAAATACTAGGCCATGCTCATGCTCTATTGCTATAGTAAATGGGTCAAAGCGCACGGATATGGTTTGTGCCCGAACCGACCTAATTTATTTGCCACCTCTAATCACCCCAAAAGAGTAACCACCTCGTCCAAAAAGTCTACTACGAAGTTGGGAGAGCCGATGTAATAGAGAGAAAAAAGAAAAGAAAAAAGGAAGTAGAAGAAGGGGCAACACACAGAAAGGAATCAACTTAGAGAAGGAATTAAGAGAAATGAGAGAATAATATTGAAAACGACTTATAATATTGGCTTCAAATTTTGTAGAGAGAGGATAAACTAGAGAAAGAGCATTAATTCTAGGACCTCTCCCTTCTCATAATCTTCTTCTAATTTTTCTTTAATGTATTTTTTGGTGTTTGGAAGATTTGAAACAAGTTCAGGAAATTAAAAAGGTTTTGGTACCCATAATAGGTGATTGCCAAATTCTTGACTCTTACTGAGGGTGGATGACAAAATTAGGCAAGTTCAAATTAATAATAAAGTTTGGCAATATTGAATTCATAACAAATTTTAGTATGGACACAAAGTCTCAAGGAAAATAAGTATTTTTTATTTAACACTGTTAAACTAATAATTATTTTTTATTACATTTTATTTTTGCTTTGTGAATATTTTATTCGTATAAGATTACAAATACAATTAGGGGCAGACAAGTTTGATTTGGATCAATTTTGATTTAAATTTAAAATTGATTCAAAATCGTTGATTTTGATTTAGATTAAACCAATCTAAATTTTTAACAAAAAATAAACTAATTCAAGTTAAATAAAAAAAATTGACAGTTTGAATTAATTTGAACCTAAACTTAAAGTATTAATTAATTATAAGACTTAGTTATTATATCTAATTAAATTCACTTTTAAACTCAAACAATTAATATAATTATAAAACTCTTTATTTTTTATTCTTAAAGATTTTGTTATAGTGTAATATGATCTATTATAAAAATATAAAATATTTAATAAAAATATTTCAAATGTGAAATTTATTAATTCAATTTACTTTGATTGATTTATACTAATTTAAAATAAAAAATTGTATCAATATTGTCAATTTAATATTTTTAAATTAAAATTAATCCAATAAATTTATAAACCCATCCAAATTTATCTGAGTCATTGATTTGGATTGAATGGGTTTGAAATTGCCCACCCTTAGACACAATAGACACCGGCAATAAATGAACGGATGTATTGCACTCCATCAAAGTTAATGTTCTTGACAAAATTAGACAGACTTCCTTAAACGTGGGGACTTCCCTCATTTATTGCAATTTTATTGCCCAATGAACTCGATTCAAAATACAACAAAAATATTTATATTTAGGAGTATAAGAAATTGCTTTGATTATTTAAAACACCACTGGCTAACAACTTATCTTGTACCTCGAATGTTCATTTTTAAACTGCTACAAAATTTGCACCAAAATGTTATAACCTTAAAAGAGGAGTGAAGCATGACAGAGTCGGGTATTATTCTTATTGAATGTTGAAAAGTGAAGGCTGCAATATCAGGATGTTATTGAAACCAAATCACATCATTTCCTACAAAACAAATGCAGGCTTCAAATTGTTTGTCACCTCTGCAATGGAAAAGAATGTTTAAACCTTGTTTGATTGAAAGGAAAGGAAAGGGAAACGGAGAGAAAACTTCAAGAACAGAGAAAAACTAGGACTGGAAAATTTTCTTCTTCGATTTTTTATTTTTCAATGCTAATAAGGCAAATACAAAGTGGGCATATTTATATACACTACAAAACTTTCTAGATTACATCTTTTAATTAATTCAACAATGCTAATTACAATTAACGAACCCATTAACTAATTCAAATACAAGGTTAACAAATTAACTAATTCTAAACAAACTTTGTCCCGCTCATCAATGCAGCACAGCAAGCTTAACTATCTCAACTTCCAGCTTAAAATCTCGTCAGCTCAACCATTTTAACTTCTACTTTATACCATTCGATCACCATCTGAATATACACATCATCATCCCCCCTAAAGCTAAAGTTTGAGAAAGAACAATGAACTTGGCATGAAATTGAAAAAACGAAGAGAAAGGTAATAGTTTAGTGAAAATATTAGCTATTTTATGATCACTAGGAACAAACCGAATATCAGGCTCCTTGTTGAGCACTTTATCTCCAACATAATGAATGTCTAGTTTAATATTTTTTGTTCTAGCATGAAAGACAAGATTTTATGCCAAAGCAACAGCACTTTGATTGTTACACCAGAGAATAGGCACAGCAGAGGAAGAAATCTTTAACTCAGTAAGTAAGCTCAACAACGAAGTTATTTACTGCATGTAGAAGCCAAAGACCTATATTCATATTCTGTGCTAGAATGAGAGATCACCTGTTGCTTCTTAGAAGACCATGAGACCAGATTTCCACCAAAATACACCGCACAAAGCTCCCACAGACTTTCGATTATCCAAATCGCGAGCCCATTCGGCATTCGAAAAAGCAACCAATTACCTGTGGAGAATTGAAGACCAAATAAAGATATTTCCTGCAAGTATCGAAGCAATCTATTGCAAGCTTACCAATGTTTGACAGTGGGGGAAGCTATAAATCGACTCTTTATTGAAAAGGCAATTTTCTGGCCTTGATAATGTAACATACTGGAGACCTCCAACAATACTTCGATAAAAAGAAATGTTCAAAAAAACTTCTTCATCAAATTTAGAAAGCTTGACACTAGATGTTATAGGAGTGGGGCAGCCTTTGCAAGTAGCCATGTTAGCTCGAGAAAAAAGTTCCTTGATGTATTTAGTTTGAGGCAAACCATCAACATTGTAAATAACCTCAATGCCAAGATAATAACTCAGTTGGCCAATATCTATCAAAGCAAACTTTTGCCCTAACTGATGAAGAAATGACTTAGTAAGAGACTTGTTAGAGCTGGTAATTAAAATATCATCAACATAAATGAGAATGGTAAGTATAGAAGTATTAGCTTTCGAATTCATGAGACCTCATTGTAAGAGAGTAATGCAAAGTTGATCATACCTAGCCCGAGGAGCTTGTTTAAGACCATATAATGCCTTGTTGAGTTGACACAAATAAAAAGGAAATTGATTTCTAACAAAGCCTTTAGGTTAATGAATGTAAACAGCCTCAGAAATCCTTCCATTTAAAAAGGCATTATTAATGTCAATCGGCCAAGTTATCCAACCATTTATCACTGCTAAACTAAGAATCATTTGGATAGTAAAAGCCTTGAAGACAGGGCTATAGGTATCAAAAAAATCAACTCCATTTGCTTGATGAAAATCCTTGGCTACTAGGGATCGCTGTGGTGCAGATTTGGAACGATACCTTTGAACCCTGCATTTGTTAAAAAAATTTAATATTAAATTCGTATTAAATTTACAATAAATTTAATATTTTATTAACAAACCCACTTAAATAAATTTTTACCAATTACTAAATTTGCACGGATATCTATAAATTTTTAATGAATTTTTTTTTTTATATTTTCAAACTATACTTATAATATTATTAAATATCAAATTTGAATTTATAAATTATCTAATTAAAATTTTTAACATTAATTCAAAATAAAATACATAATTTATATAAAATATCAAATATTTTCAACATAGAATTTAAATTGATAATAACAATTTTATAAAAAATACATAATTATTTATAAATTCATATATAAAATATCATGAATTCAAAATAAAATTTTTTAAACTTTAAAATTAAAATAATAGTTATCAAGTTCACATATTTATTTTATTTACTTGTAATTATCATTTATCCAATATGAATCTTATAATAATAAATAAAAAATTTAAAAATTAAAAATTAAATTTATATAGATACCCATTAGGATATCCGCAAATTTTTATTCATATTTGTATCTGTCTCAAACTTGTTGGGAATTTTAATTTTTTTTTCAAATCTATCTCAAACCCGTTAAGAAGCATATCAAATTTGTCCCATAATGATTGAGTAGTAGCGGATTTGAGAGTTTGTGAATAAAATTGCCACCTCTATTGGTTACTAGCCGAGACTTTTGCTTGGAAATTGTACCATTTGAGTTATACTTAGTCTTGAAAACTTATTTGCTGGCAACAATTTTATAATCAGAAGAGAAAGGATACCAGGTATGATTCCTTTGTAATGCATCAAACTGATCCTGCATAACTACCTTTCAAATTGGAATGTTTAAAACTTGCTTGGTCGAAGTAGGTGGGATGGAAGAAACATCAGTCATTAAATTTTTGGCTTAAAAATTCCCAATTTGGATCGTGTTATCATAAAATAAGTATTTTGAGGTTGAATGCCAGAAATAGAAGTAGAAGGAGTAGGTAAATTAGAGGATGAAGTAGGAAGAACTTGTACTTGATAGTAAGAACCAGTATTTATGCTTGGAGAGTTTGAGGAAGATAAGGCAGGAGTAGCAAATGAGGGTTCAACAGGCAATGAATAAGATGAATGACAGATGGAAGGCCTAGAGAAACAATAGAGGTGGAAATAGAGGGACGAAAGATTGACAAGGAAAGGAATATTCATCCAAAGTTACATGAATAACAATATAAATCTCGCCTAAAGGATGCAAACATTTGTAACTTCTGTGTACAGGACTGTAACTAATAAAAGTTAGTAGAATGAGAATTCATTTTGTGAGTATGATATGGTTAAATATAGGGAAAATAGGCACAGCCAAAAACTTTTAGCATAGAAAAATTAGGTGGATGATTGAAAAGCTTCTCAAAAGGGAAAATGTTGTTAAGAACAGGAGAGGAAATTTTTTTTAGTAAACTGATGTATGAAATGTATTCCACCAGAAACATAAAGGCATAGAAGCCGGAGTAAGCAAAGTTAAACCCATATTTAAGATGGTTCTATGTTTTCACTCAATTACTCCATTTTGATGATGATTATGTGGACAAGTAAATAAGTGTTAAATGGCATTAGTCTTTAAGAATTCAAAAAATATAAGAAATTCTCCTCCTGAATCAGAATGCAAAGCCTTAATAGGACAATTAAATTGTCTTTCCACTAGCACTTTAAACTACTTGAAAGTAAGTAAAGTTTCAAATTTAAGCTTTAAAGGAAATATCAATGTGTACCTACTGAAGTCATCAATGATACCAAAGTAATATCTAAATCCTTCATTCAAAATTATGGCTAAAGGCCCCCATAGATCAACATGAAGCAACTCTAGAGGTTGAGAAGGCTTAATAAAGCACTAGGCAATATGAAGTTTATGGCTTTTACCATATTGACAAGCATAACAAAAATTAGGAATTGAAGTTTTATTTATCTCACAATTCATATTTCAATGCTTGAGAATAAGCCTAAGAGATCTAGAGTTTGGGTGACTAAAACTCCTATGTAATATATTAAGTGTTCTTGGTTTAGAACAAATTAAAACTTGACTAAGATATTCAACAGAATTGGAATTCGAAGTAGCACCATAACATGAATAGAAACTATGTAAACACTTGTTACAACGTGTATTATTTGACATAAAGTCTAACATAGAGAACATAGAAACAAGATCATTATTAGTGTGCTGAGACGTAGAGAAAGTGTTTAAGGTTGAAGAGATCAAATTTGACTTGCGTAAGAGCCTATATAGCCCAATTGAAGCTATTCCTTTCAACAGCACTTTCCTCGTACTCTTATCCTTAACAAAACATACACTTCCAAAAAATTCAACAACAATATTATTGTCCGCATCAAGCCTTGAAATACTGGTCAAATTCTTAGTAATTTGAGGAACAACTAGCACATGTTTTAGAAGAATTGATGAGTTTATCTCATCCTTTGAATATAGAGCTGTTGAACTTATACGTGTAATATCCAACCCCTTTAGCTTGGAAATAATTTGCGGCGGAATTTCCTGCAACAGCGATTAATGCACCAATATTTTGCTATTGAATTCTGCATTCATGAGTTAGTAGCATCGAATAGACATCATGCATACTCAATTGCTCACTACGCTTGTTACATTAATAACAACTAAATCATATTCTGAATCTAAACCTCCAAGTAAGTAAAAAGAAACTCATCATTGCTAAGAGGAGATGCAGCAACTGAAAGATGATCAGACAACTTCTTCATTTTTAATGAAATTACTTATCCATACTAAGACTTTCTTTGTTAGTTATTTGTAGTTAAAAACGTAGTTGAAGTATTTGAGCATCGGTTTGGAGAACCAGACTGCTTATTAATAGTTTTTCAAACTTCAAATGAAGTTTTGCACTCAATCGCAAGATCGATGATCGACTCATTCATAGAAGACATTAGCCAACCAAGATGCAATTGATCTTGCCTCCTCTATAGAATATGATCTTGATTTTCAATCATGGAACTCTCAGTTATTCCAAATCTAAAACGAGAAGGACGGCTGAATTCATCACTGATGAAATGTTCTAATCCATTTTCACAAATTAATGGTAGAGCTTGGAATTTCCAAGCTAGGAAGTTTGTTCCATCCAATTTGATTGGAACTACAAAGGAGAAATTTGTGTTTGGATTAGTCATTGAAATACAAAGATTGGCATTGGCTATTTATGGCTCTAATACCATGTAAAGGAATGTTTAGACCTTGTTTGATTGAAAGGAAAATAAAGGAAAATTGAGAGAAAACTCTAAGAATAGAGGAAAACTGAAACTGGAAAATTTTCTTCTTCCATTTTTTATTTTCCAATGCTAGTAAAACAACTAAGAACTAAGCATATTTATATACATTACAGAACTGTTTGGATTATATCTTTTAACTAATTCAACAACAGTAATTATAATCACTTTCTCAGGTGAATAATCAATTGGTTTTCGCTAATCAAATTCTAATCCATATAACGGAATAATTCCTTTCACCCTGATCATCACAATCATCTTATAATCTCTAACTCCTCATTTTCTTACTCTTTTATTACAATTTATAACCTTTTATTATATATTTTTATTAGTTAAAATTGAAAAAATTAAAAATAAAAAAATTGAAGATTACAATAAAAGAATTTGATAAAAATGAAAATATTTAAAGCAAATTAAACTGAATAATTTTATAAACTTACTAGGTTTTGTATGATATTATTACTTGGTAAAAATGAACAACATAATTAAGATATTATTTTACTATTTAACCAACAAAAAAAGGCCTTTGCACATAGCGAAGGTGATGAATAACTCAATCCTCAATTGACTACATGATTTATTACACATTAATCTTTGTATTTTCATTAAAAATGTTTTGTATAAAGATATATGATTTCCAAAGTAGTCTTTTTTTTTTTCTTGGCTATGTTCCCTAAATTGGTGCATCTTATTATTTTTTATTTTAAATAAATTTCTCGATTACTTAAAATATTTATATATTTAAAATATTTTATTTAGTACAAGGATATAAATTTATATTGTATTCACAAATATTTTTAAAAATATAATTCAAATTAGACTGTTTTCTATGAAACATAATGATAATAATATATATATAGATTGAAGTGTTATAACTTCTACTTTATAATAATTGCTTGATAAAATTATCACACATATAAAAATATTAATTATTTTTTCATTCCTAAAAAACGAACCTAATCCTTTGCCGTTTGACAAGAATGAGATTTGAATCTTATATTTTTTGTTCTATCCTAAAAGTTTTACCATTTGAATCAACTAGTACTAAAAAAGAAGAGTGTTGAGATTGAATCGAGGTGAGATATACAAATAGAAAAATCATACAAATTTGCAATATTCAACTTAACAGTACTTCATTCACTAATACAACCACCTACACATAATCTAAAAGGTATGCTATAAAAAAATGACTTATAAAGACATATGAATTGTGACAAATTATAAAATGTGTTATTATAGATAATATATAGCGAACAATATCAATATTTGTCGCTAATATTGAGTATTTATTTTTAATTTGGATTATTTTTTTTTAATGTTATAGAAACAATTACATTAAAAATGTCACCAGAAATAACAAAATTTAATTTATTTTAATATTTATGACATTGTTAATTTATCTCTAATTAAATTTACCCTCCTAGTAAATAACTTTGTGACATTCCCTTAAAAACTTATTGTTACTTTCCTTCCCAAACCTAACTAGACAAGAAATAAGTAATCTCAACTCCCTCCAAGAGAAAAAAAAAAAAAAAAAAACTTACAACCGCATCTTCCTCTTTGTCTTGCTCTTCTCATCCACCCAACCACCATACTTGTTTTTAATGTTTCTCCCCAATTGGGTTAGTAATTGATAAATATATTTCTCTCCAGTCGAAAATCAATCTCAAATTCATTGGCAATTCTTGAATATGTTGATGATACTTCAAAGTAAAACCATTTCCTCTCCCTAAAACTCCTCATGAAAAAGCCGTGGTTCCCTTTTGAATCAAATTCAACAATGACAAGGTAAGCACAACTTTGAATCTTTGAAATTTCAGTAATATATTTTCTCTTTTTAAATTCATTTTTTTTAATTTTTTGATTTAATTATAAAATTTACTAAATGTTGAATATACCTAATTCCTATTTAATTTACAAGTTCTCACGAAAGTATATAAAAAGATTCATTTTGTCGATTTCAAGTATAGATTGTTTGAAGCTGGGTGATTGTGATGTCAAGAAAAGATATCAAGTAATTTAAGAAGACCAACATGTGAGTATTAAGGGCAACCCAAGACAATAAGAGACAAATATTTTTGTAATATTCAATTATTTTTTATATGCTTATTTTATTTTAATTTATTAATTTTCTATTAGCAACTATATTTTGTAGGCGAGTTCCTTTGGTTTGCTTTGATGTAATTACAAGGTACATCCTTTAATAATAAAAAAAAAAATATTTTTGTTTATGGATATATTTTGTGATTTTTTTAGTCCCAATTTAATAGCTAAATCCATTTGTATTTTCCATTAGATTATATTTTCCACTCAATCTTATTATCAAATACGAACTTATGTCGTTGTTTTTATTTTTAAAATTAATTATTTTTAATGAATTATAGGTCATATTGACGTGTTCATGATTGGGAGCTCTATAACTACAAATGATAGATATAACAAAATCTCTCATAATTGAAGTACACCATGTTACAGTTTCTAGAATATGGTAGATATCTATTAGAATAATGCTTAGTCTATATAAGATTGTGTAATATAATGTTTATATAAAAATATAAAATTATGAAAATTTAAGACAGGTAACAATAATATTGTATTTTACATCAGTTCACATAAATTTTTTAATTATATGATTTTGATTAATGGGATTCCAAACTTGCATTGCATATCAAACCTGCCCCTAAATTTATATTTTTGTCCTATCCTTGAAGGGGGAAATGAAAGGATAACATAATTAATATTAACTATATAAAGACGTAGGCTAGAAACTGCCTATATATTACCTGAAGCAAGTTTCTTTGATTTCGCACGGGATGGATCCTCCCGAAGTAAAATAACATTGATAATCTGTTCTTGCTTCAATTTCAATGGCAGAAGCCACAACAAAGAAGTAATCATAATTAATTTCTTCTTCTGTCTTATATATTCTTCTTCGGTACTGTTTTAATATATTGTGGTTGATTAATTTTTCTTATCTTCTGATGATGAGTCATTTATTGATGAACGTTGTTCAGGTATGCCGCTGTTACGGGATCAAACAAGGGTATTGGATTTGAAACAGTGAGGCAATTGGCTTCTAAAGGAATTACTGTGGTTTTAACTGCTAGAGATGAGAAGAAAGGTCCTGTGGCTGTTGCAAAACTCAAAGCTGCTTTTGAAAAAGCACAGCTTTTTCAAATAACCATCTTGTGCTTTTTCAAAAGCTTGACGTCACTGATCCCACCACCATTTCTTCTCTTGCTGATTTCGTCTAAACCCAATTCGAAAGGCTTGATATCTTGGTATATATCATTTACTTTCTTCGGTTTCTCTTTAATTTCTTATAGTCAATGAGTGATGCTAAGTTTTAGACCTGTTCTCCGAGGGTAAATAATGCAGGAATCACAGGTATCAGACTGCAGGATATGGATGTTTTGGCAGCTTCTGTCAATCGTACTGTAAGATTTTCATTAATATGTATTGTATTTTAATTAATTGATTTCATTTTCTGCAAACTGCAAGTGATCGATCGAGTTGGGAATGCATGGAACCATTTATATTTTCGAGTTGCTTGGAGATGATAGCTTGTAGTATTGTATGATCACAAAAGTAATATACCCTTAATTGACTGTCTATAGACCAAGGGTGAAGCTGCCAAACAAGATTACGACTTATCAATCGAATGCCTGTAAACAAACTATTATGGGACTAAACTAAGCTGTGAAGCACTAGTTTCCCTCCTCCAATTATCTGATTCGCCGAGGATCGTTAACGTTGCCTCATTCGCTTCCGCCTTAAAGGTACTCAAGTTTCAATTTTCGTTGCCTTAAGGATTAAATATCATATATAGGAACCATTATTTGAAACTTTGGAATATTCAGGGTTTGCCAGAGAAAGCCAGAACAAAATTAAGTGATGTTGAAAACCTTTCAGAAGAGAGAATAGAAATGGTCTTGAAAGATTTGGAAAAAGGTGAGGCTGAAAATAGGGGCTAGTGTCCTTATTCGTCTTCTTATAAAGTCTCAAAAGTTGCTATCAATGCCTACACAGGGTTTTAGCCAAGAGGTGTGTGGGAATTGTGCGTGTCCTGGCTTTGTCGAGGCCGATATAAACTTCAATCATAGCATATTAACTGTTGAAGAAGGTGCCGAAAGTCCTATGAGGCTAGCATTGCTGTCCGACGGCGGTCCTACTGTCCGTTTCCTTTTCCGGCAAGGAAGAGGCACCCTTTTAAGTGCCAATAAGAATAATATTAGGAGACAACACTAGTATCTTAATTTGTATGAACCAATTTATATAAAAAATTTTATTTAGAGTATTACTTTTAAATATGGGATGCCATCAATTCCTACTTTTTATCTAGTCATTTGTTTTAATCTCTAATAAAATCTCTGGACAATAATTATAATGGAAAACTTGTACGACAATAAGTTTCTGATTTTTTTTTTTTTCCGTTATGTTATGTTCGAAGCAATTCCCATGGGGGTTGATTCAGGTGTATGCCCTCGGCATAATGTCATGATGTCCTTTTATGTAACAAGTCTTAAGAATTGCATACATGACATCGTTTTTCTTTTTGTTTTTTTTTTTTTTTTTTTGGTTCTCGTATGCATTATCATACTACGCGGTTTTTAAAAAATTATGACACCCTTTTTCAGTCGGACAAACTTTTTTGGCCTGCATGATAACCTCTTTTTGTACTAAACAGTATTAGATTGTCCTTACAAACAATTTATGACAGAAATTGTATAAACTTGCATGTTAGCCTATTTGATAAAAGAGAGGGTCGGCATGGCCCTTAAGTCTGGTCTACGAGGAACTGCCTGCGGGCTTTAATGGCTTCCCTTAATTTCTTTTTAAAAAACAATAAATTAATTTCTTTTACATATTATAATATATTTGAATAATATTTACAATACAACTTATTCAAATATTAATTAATTTTATTTTAAATACAACAAAATATTTTTTAAAGGTAATATGTATAACTAAAATATTTTAAGCATATAAAAAATATAAAATACACTAATTAAATTATAAATAAATTATTAAATATAATCATTTAAATAATTTATCGTGTTATAAATGAGTTTAAGCGTTAAAAATTTTAAATTTAAATTCATAACATTATTTATTATGTTGCATGTATTATATATTTGTTAACATGCTATTTCATGGATAGTATCCAAAAATTATTACTTTCAAGGACATTGATTTACCTCAAACTTATCCATTCTTTATAACGCAGGATCAAACTTCATTTCTTAAACTTCCTATCTTCTGTAACAACTCTTGAAACTCTAAAATATTTATTAATAAGATAATTGTTCATCTTTCTCTGCCTCATTGCCCAAATTTTGGTCCATTTTTGCTCGGTTCATTTTTGATAGCAGAGTTATGGAGTTGCCGGATTATGGCGGTCATCAGGCCAAGCTTAACCCTGTTTTCAATTCCACTGTCATCAATAACTCCGAAGACCCAGCTTTATCCTTGGCTTACCTTGATATCAGTAGAGATCTGGCGTGGTTAACCACAAAGGAGACCTACTAATTTTCTAGACAATCCAAGGTTACGTATAGAGCTCACCGATGACATGGATGATGGCCCATCTAGATAACTTCATGGGTGTAAAATATCATGCATCAACGTCTATCAAATCTCCTTCCAAATAATTAATAGGATATATCAAAGTCAATATAGAAGTTAATTGTTATAAAAGCAAATCCATCCAATTTTACAATTTAGCTAATATAGGATAGGTCATGTACAATGTACTATAATTTCACATAACTTAAAATTTAAACCTCTTTTTTTTTATTTTAATTTGATACTGTTTCTGAGTAGTTAGCTTTTTTTTTGGGTTTCATTATTGAGATGTTATTGATGATGTTATGATTCAGCATGAAGAAAAGGATTTAATTGGAGTTAGTGATGGTATTGCTTTTGTACCGGTACATATTTTAGCGATTCTGTAGTGACTACATATAGTTAAAATTTAATTGTGTAATGGTATACGAAGGCAGTGGAGTAACATTGATCTACTTGTCGTTTAATAATTATTTCAGAAAGAAATTTTGAGTTACATTGATCATCATTTATTCGTTCTTGCACGTGAATTCGTTTGTTTTGATAAATAGGGTAATCACCACACGGAATTTACAGCCAAGCTTCAATCAAAATTTGAAGTTCGATGGGACCGTGTAAAACTCTAGTTTATGTTAATTAATTGTTTATTTTTTTAATTTTATAATATTTTTAATTAAAATTTTTTATTTTTTTTTGTTATATATATATTTTTTGGATATTTCAATAAGTTGGTGAACAAACTTGAAAAAAAATGTGTTATTTGAATTTTTTTTTATATGGATTGAATATTAATTATTAGAGATATGTAATTTAAATTTATTTAACGTAGATTGAATATTAATTATTGGATATGTTTAATTTTTTATTTTTTTATGGTAACTTGAATTTTTTTTATGTGGTTTATTGTTGGTTATTAAAAATGTTTAATTTTTTTTTTTTTGTGGTTGATTGCAAGTTTTGAAAATGTGTATTTTAAAATTAATTTTTATTAAAAATAAATTAATATGTGAAATAAAATAAAAAATATAAATTTTATTAATATATTTTAAAAATTTAAAATATTAAATAAATAAATTAAGAATGAAAATAAATCTCTCAAAATAAAAACGAATTAAATTTGCCAATGACCTCTCGAAACGAAAATGGAAACAAAAATTTCAAACTCATATCCAATCTATTACCATCCCTAATTTTTTAACCTAACTCTCTAATGTATAAATAATGAAATTTTTTTTTCAATATTCGAAACAATTTTTTTTTTAATATTCATGATCAATCCTTAAAAAATTAATAATTTATATAATTTTGAAATAAAAACGAACTAAATTTGTGAGTGAGTCTCTCGAAACGAAGATGGAGACAAAAATTTCAAACTTATCTCCAATTTATTACCATCCCTAATTCGTATATTGGCTTCACTTTCTAACGTTGAATAATTTTTTTACCTAACTCTCTATGTATACCTAACTCTCTGTGTACATAGATACCAAAATTTTTTTCAATATTCAAAACGATCTTTTTTTAATATTCATGATCAATCCTTAAAAAATTAATAATTTATGTAATTTTGAATTACTTTTTTTATTTTTGCTCTTGCATGTTCAATATGAATTTTTTTTAAAAAAAAAAATTAGCCAATTCAAGGATTACTTTCTTAAAATTAAAAAAAATATATCCTTATTTATTGTTTCACCAAACTTCAATGACCTATTTGTTATTATCCCTTTTAGGAACTGCAAAACTTTTGTTATTTGTTTATAAATGCTGCATCACATCACAAGTCACAAGTTCTTAAATAAAAATTTGGAACAAATAGTATTATTCTTCTAAGAATGTTTTAAAAACAGTATTTGAGGAAACTAATACAAACAAAAAATCTAATAAAAAAATATTTACATTAAATATTGAAGGAAATTAAAGCAGTTTCAGCACTTCAAACAAATGCTAAGATGTTGTCTTATGACTTGATAATCAGTATGAACTAGTATGATAATTTTCTTTTTGAATGGAGCAATTTCATATATTTTTATGAAGTTTGATTTATTTTGATATTGGTCTAAAAGCTTGAAAAATGAACCCTAAAACTTATTGTAAATATACTTTAATTTATATAATTTTACAACATTACATATATTCTCTAAATATTTTTTTTAAAAAAAATACAATACTTAGAAATTATTATATTAAATAAAAAAAAAGTCATTATACATTTTATTCTAGTTAATTATTACATGTGACAAAAAAAATCACATCCCATGAGCTTAATTAGTTAAATCTTAAATAAAAATAATATTTTATTGCACTAATTTTTATAAATTGTTAAATAATCTCCTTTCATGGGCATTTTTAAAGGCTTATTTGATACTGCTTTTTTTCCAAGTAGAGATTTTTCAAATAATCCTTTTGTTAGAAAATTTGTTATATGGATAGAAGTTTCAAAGCTTTTCTTTCATCCTTTGGTTGTCAATTGTAATTTTAAGTAAATTTTGTACTGTTACCTTGCTATAATTTTTTTAAAAATCTATGTTAACAGATAAATTATGTAAAATTATAAAAATAAAATAAGAGTTTTTTAAATAATCTAACATTTGAAAAAGAAAACTCGTTATTACAATTATAAAAATCGAGCCTCTATGTAGAAATAAAATAATTTATTAGATTATTATGTTTAAAATACGAATTCTAAAAGTGTTTTTTTATTCTATGCATATTGATTTGTTAAATTTTTATGTTTAAATATGAATTTAATATCATTTAAATAAAAATTTATATGTATTAACTCGGTATTATTATTATTTTTTTGTGTTAAACTCATGTTAATTATGTCAGCTTAACTCATTGATACTTTTACTTTAGAATTTTTGTTTATATTTTTTTTTCATATTTAAAAGAAATATATGTAATTTTTATATATAATTTTATTTACCTGTTATTTTTGTAAAATTAATTACTTTTTTTTCAGTCTAAAAAATCTAAATCGGAAATTTCAAAACTCAATCCGGATCCGAAACGTACCGAAACACTATCTCGTGCGTGTCACTATCTAGAGACAAAGAAAAGTGGCAACAAGTGTGTGGACGTCAACATTAATCTTCCTTTGATCCTGATCTACTTTATCACCATTTTTTTTCAAAATCCCCGAAATGCCCTTCTAAATAATTTATACGGTACCTTCAATATTTTTGAATTTACGCCCAAATTTACTTTTAGAGCCAAAGAAACCAAGACCTAATATCCCGAATTCTGATTCTTCAATCCAGTAAGTCAACCATTTGTGGGCGAAATTTTACGCTTACCCAGTAAATTTTGTCTCTTTTTCGTTAACCCCTTATTTTAATTTGCTTTTGTGGTATAATTTGTTTTGTTTGGCTTTTTTTTTTTTTTTGGATGAGAATTAGGTAATTAGAGTAGAGAGAGTTTAATTTTAATGGGTTTCTTTTATATTGAGTTGTTTGACTTTGTACTGGGATTTGACAGAGTACTTCTAGCTGCTCAAAATTGCTTAGTGTTCTGGAATTACAGTGATTTGAATAGTTGAATGACGTTTATTTATCTAGGTTTTGATTTAAGTTCGTTTTATTTTCTTTTATTAATTTGGGTGTCATTGGGCGTGGGACTCCAATTATTTGATGAATTGGCTGGAAGGGTCATTTTTGCTCTGATGCTTGTCATATATGTATATAGATGCATGCTTTTTAGTTGCTGAGAAACCATTTTTGTTTCTTTTGTCCAATTTTATGTGTGAAGTAGTGAAATTTTAAGCAAGGTTTCCGGGTATGACTGTATTCAGTTCGAGCAAGGTTTCCAATGAGTGAAAATGAGTATTTGCAAAATTTATGCCTTTTTTGTTTTACTTTAATATCTAGTTTTTAATTAATATTTCTGTTAGTATACTTGTGTGAATGATCTCGCTGCATGATACTTTCTGAAAAGAAAAAAGAAGAGAAAAACACAAACTTTCTTTTTGGTAATTAAGAATCTTATATACATATGTGACGTTGGGTGGCAGTGGATTCAGATGAGGGAGCTGGAGCAGTAGAGGGCTCTGCTGATAGGGGGATGGTTATGTTTGAAGGAGATTCCATTATAGAGCCACGTGAGGGGATGGAATTTGAATCTGAAGATGCTGCCAAGATATTCTATGATGAATATGCGCGAAGAGTGGGGTTTGTCATGCGTGTGATGTCTTGTCGTCGTTCAGAAAGAGATGGTAGGATTCTTGCACGTAGACTTGGCTGTAACAAGGAAGGGCATTGTGTTAGTATTCGAGGAAAGTTTGGGCCTGTTCGAAAGCCAAGGCCAAGCACAAGAGAAGGTTGTAAGGCAATGATTCATGTAAAGTTTGATAAATCTGGAAAGTGGGTGATAACTAAATTTGTAAAAGAACACAATCATCCTCTTGTGGTGGCTCCACGTGAAGCGCGTCAAACAATGGTAAGGTTTTTCTTTTCTCAAACCTAACCGTAATTCGCTGCAAACTTGCTGTTATTTTTTAATTAATTTGACGTATGAATGTAAAAATCATTTTTTTTATGCATGTGTGATTCTCCATCTTTGGCAATCTGTAAGGAGTAATGTGTCCATTTCATAGGCGTTTGTGTCAGTTATGTTCTTATTTGCTATATCCTGAACGTATGAAGTTTTGATCTTTATTTGGCTTTTATCATTAAACACATTGTGATCAAAAAGTTTGAAATAGTGTACATTTTAAGAAGATTTAAAACCAAAAAATTGAGATGCTTATGCATGCAAATAAATGGATAAATAAGTAAGTAATTAAATAAGACTGTTATTGTAGTAAATGATGTGTTTCTGAAAGGCATGGAGTATCGGGAACAAAAATATCCAAATCTATTGGGAGTTGATTAGATCTTATAATACGAGGAATGCTGAATTAACTATGTTTTTGTTTGCCCAAGTATATGTATTGCAAACTAAGAATCTGTGCAATATATTTGTTTGCTCAAAATATAAACAATAACAAGAGAAGAAGTATTAGAATTTGCTTGGTCTTATTTAATCAAACAACTATTTTGAACTCAAAGTTACCAAAATTTTTGTTTTGGATTGCCACTTTTTGCAGTTATCTATGTCATATGGATTTATTAGCAAGTCCTTTGAGTAATTAATGACTAACAGATAAATAATAAATACTTCTCTGTAACCAAAAAAAAAAAGAAACCTACATAGCAGAAAAAAGAAAATTCCTGGCAAATGCAGTTACTGACAGTCTGACATCTACTTCAGCATTAATAAAAACAGATTGTGTACTCTTTAATAGGTATTAAATTATCAGTGGAAACTGTTGGAGATTAGTGAGAGTTTTATGTTGAGGGTCTTAGCTAAGACTTTGCTAGTGTTTGAAGTTAGAAGTCGTTCACAGATTGTTAATTGATGCCATTTGAATGTTGATGCTCATGCCCGGTCACCAATGTCATCTTCTGTAGGAAAAAAATGTTAAAAACCATGAACTTTTGTACAGACAACTTCTTGGAGGGATGAAATATCCATGTCTATAAAATATATGTAACGCGAAGATCTTATTATCTTGATTGAGAAGGAAAGAGATTGTTATTTATGATAACAACTATATATTGTCAAAGATGGAACTATTGTGGAAGTCCTAGGTGACACATGTCAACTTCTTTGATGTGTTGATTCATTAACAATTTTTGAAAACAATCTGCTGATTCATGGGGGAATCAATTGTTTGGAGTGTGTTGTGAAGTAGTTGATGCCTAGTTGACATTTGCAATAGGGATGACAATTTTTGACATAAACCATTGATTCGACATGAACATTATATAAAATTTGCGAGTTTAACTTGACAAAATATGATACAATTATTAAATTAGTGACATGACATAGCACGATTAATAATTATATTAGATTCGAGTTTAAAGTTTTCATGCATAAACCCATTTATAATAGAATTAACTATTTAAATAATCATATCGTGCTAATTAATTTATAATTTAATAAATTTATTTTATAATTTCTATATTTTAAAATAAATGAATTATGTTTATTCATTTTTAATAGGTATTTAGTTATATTTAGAATAAAATTCATAAGTATTTGAAAAATATTACTAATAAATATAAAATATAAGTAAAAAATATTAAATGGGTGACATGATTGTAACTTCGTTTGATCGTTTAATAATTGTATGGTGTTAGGGTTTTCATTTTTTGATATGATTATTAAATAGATTGGATTCGGATTAACTTCTTTTAACATAATTCGAATATAACATGACATCATTATTGGACTTGCCACCTTTACTTGATAGCTTGGTCATTTTCCTTATTGTCTTCTGTGTAACTCTTTTATCTTTCAACAATGTAATTTCTTTTTCTTTCTTATAGCAACATAAAATCAAGTATTTTGACTTTTTTTCTAATAAGAATTAGTAGAGACTGGAAGTCAGATTCTTCTGAATTGTTCCAGTGGATTTGATGTATGATCATTTACTTTCAAACTTGAATACGCATATTGGATATATTTTGTATTGTATCCTTGATTGTCATTTTGTAGAATAGTTACCGTTGTCTTTTTTCTTTTTGGCACAAAGTGGATATATATTGAATTGTAGGTAGTCTCCAGTTAAACATGCACCAGTT
>CP135583.1:1235349-1401692 GCA_032401905.1 Swietenia macrophylla
ACATATCAAACTTGTTCCATTAAAGTTTAGTGCTAGTGAGTTTAAAAGTTTGTGAACAAAATTGTTATCCTTATTTAAGAGAGTAAGGATAGGAGATGAGTCTCAGCTCAACTCAACTATTTAAGCTGGCAAAACAAAACAAATTAGCAAAAAATTAGAATAAAGAGGAAGAAATGATGAGATGAAAAATGAAAAAGGAAGACAACAAAAAGATAAAAAAAAAAATTTGATGGTCTAAGGGCCAAAGGTTGGCTCGACCCCAGTCTACAAGCGTAGGGCTTCACATACCATTGGCTCTATTCTTTTCAAAATTTCTGTGAGCCTTTTTTTACGGTCAAATCAGTTCATTAAATATTTTTGTATAGAAAAAATTAATTAATATATTTATAATATTTAATTTTATATAATTTATTATATTATTTATATAATAATTTAATAAAATTATAATATATATATTTATTTATTTATTTTAAAATTTTGAATAAATTAATAATTATAATAAATAAATGTATACATTGTATAATATTATAATATATATAATTAAATTATAGTATAAAAATTTAAATTTTTATTTTTTTATAATATATAATATTAAGTTAAGTAATAATACAATATTTTTTAAATAATTTATCATATATCAATTTTTTTTGATAATATATTTATTTTTTATTTATATATTTCATCATTTTTATAATTTAAAATTAATTATTTTAATTTTTAAGAATTTATTTTATAAAATTAAAAATTAAAAAATTTAAAATTAAATAAATAAATATTTTATTTTTAAATTAGATTCAAACGTGAATAGAATAAAAATAAAAAAAATAAAATATTATATTAAATAGGATAATATATTAGTCATAAATTTATTTTAATTAAATGAAAATGAAAAGCGAACCGAACCGGCTCGTGATAAGAACGTTAGTCTGTCGTTTCAGAACCAACTGAGCTTCTTCTTCCTCTCAAGTCCAGCAAAACACTGAGTTAAGCCACCTCCCTCGGTTAACCATAATCTGCACTCGCAACCTTGCTTCAGGACTTGGGCATTTTCCAAATTTGTATTTTTCTTCATCAAAAAATAAAGGTAAAAAGAAAATTCCTTTTAATTGAATATTATAGCGTTTTGATTTTTATTTTAGATAGCGGATGATCTCTTTGATGACTGATTGTTCATGATATTTTCGTTTGAACGCTTTCTTCTTCATCATTACACAGTCCCATTTCCCAGTTTCTGAATTGGTAACGGCGGCCATGTAGAAGTACAACAGGAACAATTTTTACGTGATAAAATGACTAGTAGAATCTGTAAAAGGTTTCCCATATTTAGATTTTACTGAATGTAGTATTGATTCTTTCACTTCTTGTTGTTTTATGGGGTTGCTTTGATCAATGCTTTTCTGTTTATTTTTTGGGTTTTTCCTAAATCTTTTTGACTCTTTAATTAATTAGGGTTTAGGTTTTTTATTTTTTGCAATTCCCCATTAGCAATTAACAAAAGTTTCTTCAAGACTGTAAGGTTTCTAATTTGTTGTTTTATCGTCCAATTAACTGGTTAACAAAGTTTAACAAATGTTTTAAAAAAGGAAAAGACTGATATGATTTTAAAGGATAGCATTATTTGCCAAACGCTTTTGATTTTCTTTTTACAATTATTGCAGAAATGGGAATCATTATTTGTTAATAAAGGAAAACATTTAACTTCTCTTTTGTTTTATATTTATAGATTGGATTTCAAGTATCCTTTTGCATATTAATGTTTTAATTCTTTTCTAGATAGAATTTTTCCTTTATAGTATTATTTAGTCATGCATGTAAATCCTGTATCTGTATGCATCAAAAACCCTTTGATTGAATTAAATCTCTGTATGCTGAGAAAGATGGTGTTGGTAACTATAAAATCTCCATATTCTGGAACTGTTTTGTCAACCATGGTCATCAGGTTCTGCTTTTACACAACTTTTGTAACCCAACAACAGGAACTCTCAAAACAAGAGTATTCAACTTCAATACAGTAAGACTCTTTTATTTTTTTTTTTTGGGTTTTTGTCAACTGGCATTGTTATATACATGTATGGGCAAAATTTTGTATGCTAACATGAAAGTTTGATAATTGGACACCCTCAGTTATTGCTGAAGATAATGCTAGAGAAGTACCTGTAAATTTTAGAATACGTCTAGTAAGTAGGATTATTTTTTTTTTTTTATCATTTGGATGTTAGTTTTCAATCTTAACTGGTGATTCAAGCAAAAGCTCACTACATTGCAGCTGGATTTTTGGAAGTAGTTTGTTATATATGTATGTGTGCTAATGGTGAGCTTCTTTTACTTTTGTAAGTTGTGTTAGATGGAGTAACACTAGCTACAATCTATTGTAAAAGAAGGGGCGAGTCTAGATAAATGGCTGTAGATAATTTCCGTTAGTGATTTTCAATAAACAACTAGGCATAATATATTTTGCGAGGCTTTGCCCAATTTCTTGGAAGGATCAAGTAAAATGATTAAACTAGGACCAACTTTATTAAGTAGGCATGTTTGTGCTTTTAATACATTGATCCTAGCTAAGACTCCATCAATTCTAAGTGTTCATTATTTCATTCATGCTTCTTGTCTTTGATCATATTTTTCTTATCACAAATGCTCATTTTGAGAGTTACTTGAATTTGGCTGGGAGCAATTCTGAATATATGGTCGTATTTAACTTTCTTGTTTTTGTTTTATGTTTGCAATGCCTCATTTGAGAACTGGGTCAGTTAAGAGAAGTTTGTTATTGTTGTTCATTGGATTCAGCAGTAGTGGAGAAGCTGACGTTCCTCTGATTGATGACGATTCGTTTATGCACAGAAAAGTTGCTGATTCTGCTCTATGTTTTCAACTTTTTGCCCAGCAGCCTAACTTTGAGTCATGGAGACAAGTTAGTATGTGTAAAATATAAAACTTCTTCATAGGGAGCTATTATCTTTAACTGGATGGGTAATGAGATTATTTATGTTCTTTCAGTTTTGAAGGCAAAGTTCTTTATGTTGGGGAGGTGCTGTGGAAAGAAACTTTACCATTACGGATGGGTTCTCGATTATACCAGCTCCACGGGCTGAAATCATTTAATTGGTACGAAGTGAAGATATCGTATCCAGCTTCTGTATGTACTATTGTATATATTTCCATTGTTGCTCTTTGCAGCATTCTTAAAAGGAGTACTTATTTTCTCTCCATTTTTTGGACAATGACAGATACCTGCTAGCTTTTCGTTACAACTGAAGAAAGGCAAAGACAATCTAGAGTTGGGGCTGAACCAGAATAGAAGGTTACTGAATACTGAAAAATTGATTTTCAAAACTGATAATCTCAATGTACTTAACGATCAGGTTTGGTTATATCACTAAACTTCTGGATATAATATTGCATGTTTGTTGAGATGGTTTGAAGCTTGTTGATCTACTCAGGGTCGAATGTACATTTTAGTAACTGTGGAACCTGAAGGAATTGTTGCAATACCAAATGCACAGGAGAGAAAGTTCATCATTTTTAATATAGGTAATTTAGTTTCCTTATTTGCCACCTGACCTTGTTTATTATTAGTGATCCTACTGGGTCCCTTCTAAATCATCGGTTTATTTTCGTTTGAAAATTTCTAGTTGTAGAGGAATTTGCAGCTTAGGAAAATGTGAAGTTCTCTATTTCCTGCAACAACATATGATTTGGTAATTAAACGTTCTCATTGCTCCATGACAGTTTGTGATGAGCTATTGTTGGGCATTCCGCACTACACGTGGTGGGTTGTAGTCTTGGTATTGATATGTTTAGGATTGGCATTGATCATTCCTTATTTTCTTCCTTCCTATCTGCTGCCAAAGAACAGAAGATCGCTGTTGGAAATGCAGAGTTTTTCGAAGGAATCTTGAGATTTGGTTACTATTACGCTTGCCCTCATGCAGCTGATATTTTGACCATGATGCAATTTTATTTTTCTATGATTCAAATATTCTCATGTAATTTCAGTTTAACAGACAGACAGACAGTCAATGTCAAATTATCGGTATGCTGTTTAGGACCTTGTTTGTGACATGCAACAGCCAGAAGATTATTATTTAAAAAAAAAAAAGATATCTGACTTCCTTCCTGGCGGCTAAAAGTATAGAAACATTTTCAAGAATTTAAGTGACTCAATAAGATAAGATAAAAATAAAAGAGGATTTTTTTTTTGTCTTTTAAGACGGAAATTAACTTTGAATCATCAACATGGCTGTCGTCAAATTCCAGTTTGCTTTATATTACTGAAATTTGAAAAGTTATAAAACGTTTCTTTCCATTTTAAAACTGTCTTCACTGCACTTGAACCCTAAATCCTTCGCCAATTTTCAGGTAGATAACTAATCAACCTTAAAGCTGCGGAGAAGGCTTTGAGTTCAAACATGGATGACACAAATAACCAGGTAGAAGAACTTCCAGCATTAGCAGAATCCAGCAGACGTGACACAAACCAAGAGCCGTGCGAGGGGATGCAATTCGAATCAGAAGAAGAAGCCAAGTCGTTTTACATTGATTACGAGAAACGGGTAGGATTCTCGACCCGTGTTTTGTGTTCACGCAAGTCAGAGCCAGATGGGTGTATGATATCTCGCTTGCTTGGATGCAAAGGGCAGACTGAGAAAATAGAAATTTGTCAAACAATGATTCTGTTGAAGAGGGAGAACAAGCAAGGGAAATTGGTTGTTAGCAAATTTCTGAGGGAGCATAATCATCCTTCGGTTGTTCAGCTGCTGCCCAAGTTTCCTTGAAAATTTGTAAGCTTTTTCTTTCTTTGTGTAATTTCTTGATTTGTTTCTGGGTTATGGGAAATTGTTATCATCTGTTCAGCTATTAATATTTGGTGCTTTTGGTGATCAAGATTTCAAATGTACTGATATTGATACTGCCAGCGGCGTAGGATGTCTATATTAATTTCGAACTTTCTTGTGTGTTAGTTTTTTACTTAGATATGAAAACTTTGATGAAGAGTATGGATTTCCCTCTCATCTTGCGTAGTTCCTTTACATGAAGTTACCGTCTTATTTTACCTGTATATACTCCACTTTTGCTCTGCCATGTAATTTGTTTGGGTATTCAAATTTGTCAAGGAATGAGAAGGATAAAAAAAAAATTCAGGACTTGACTGAGGAGCTACAAATTAGGAAAAGGTTAACTTCAGCATACAGGGAACAACTGTCTACATTTCTGAAATATGTTGAAGACCATAATAAACATCTATCAACACAAGTCCAGTTAATTCTTGAAAACTTGAAGAAGCTTGGTGCTGACAGGCAAGAATTTTTACACGATAAACAATTTCCACATGCAGAGTATATCTCTTTTTTCTCAGAATAGTTAGTTAGGGCTTTTCCTAAATATTTCAGTTCATGGTATCTGTTTTTGTTGTATGTGGAAGTGTTTTCTATGAGCAAAAAAAAAATTACGATCCTTCGTATATACCCTGCAAACTGAACTCATTTTATCACCTTTTACATAGCATCAAAAGTATTGATATTGGAAATGGGAGTATATTTTACGAATTGATTTAGAGGAATGGTCACTAGCTGCTTCCGATTTTCCATTGCATATGGTACACCTCCTCTATCTGCTACCTTAATATATACTTAAAAAAAGAATTTGATTACCTTTGTCCCTGTTTTTATGATGGGTAAAAGGAGCATGATTGGTCTAACTTTTGACAAACTTTTGCTCTCATTTTCTTCATATCTTCTTTTTCTTGTCATAGGGACTGCCCCCACAAGTTTAATGCATCAAATGAAGTCAATTTAGCTTCATCGAAATCATCCTCAATCACAGATAATCAATTCCCTTGTTCTTACAATGAACCTCTTTGCCTTGGGTCCTCATTGTGAATCGGAAATCCATTTTTATTTTTATTTTTTGTGTACTAAGGCAGCATTGTGTCATGTAAAATAATTCAGATTTTATACGTATGAAATATATCTAAACTTTTATATAAGATAGAACATAGGTTGGTCTTCAATATCTTTTGATACAAAATTTGAAATATTTTAAAAGTTGATTCTTAGGAGTCTTGCCGATGTGATAACTCTCCCATTTTGTGGCCCTTCAGTCTAAATGACATTTGTTGTGGTGATAGTTTTTCTGTACAAAGTGTTCAGAGCAATTACAATATTTGGTTATGCACGTAAATGAACTATAACTAACAAAGAAGTGTAGAGAAGCTAACATTATCAAATAATCCCTTGATTGAAGAGTAGTGCTACATGTAATAACCATAATTAAACATTTTGAATTTGTCACAAAATTAAATAAAAAAATAAAAAATAAAATATAATAGCATAAATTATACGTACGCACGTGACATGCATGGATATTTTTTATGAATAATTATATAATTTTAAATTGGGAGAAAATAGTATCAGAATTCTTTATTTATCAATGACAATATTGTTATTTATTAGGAATATTAATTTACTTAAATGATAAAAATTTTATTCATTAATACATGGGATGAGAAGTTTGAATAATAATAATAATAATAATATTTTTCATTTGTGGAATTTAATTCCAAAAAAGTGAAGGAAATAATATGATAATGGAATCTGACGGCACGCATCTGCTAAAAGTGGAACATCTACTTCTTCTTCTTCTTCTCCACGAAATTGAACTGTGGTCGCTTCTCCAGAAAAGCTTTCTTCTTTTTCTTCTTCTACGGCTACAACTAACCACCACCCCACACAGACAGAGACTAACGTCAACCATAATCAAATTCAAAAATTATTTTTTTGAAAAAAGAAAGTAAGTCCCTTTTTTTTTTTTAATTTATGTTTGTACTTTGTTCATGGGTTTTTTTTTTTCTTTTTAAATTCCTTCAATTTACAGAAGTTTTCATTCTGGGTTCGTTAAGTTGTAATTCAAGTTTCATGCTTCTTCTTGGAGTTGTTTGATTCTAACCAACCCGCTATTTGGTTCCCGGGATAAGTACGGAAGATAAGGGAAAAATTAAAGAATGGATTTTGTGTTAAGATTGAAGGTTATGCTATTTGGCTGGTTAATATGCCAAAGAAACAGTGTATTTTTATGTAGGTATTAGAATTTTTATTTTGTTTTAATTTCATTTTAAACAAGGTCAGATTTTGTGGGATATTTCTATCAGGGTATATAAATTTTTGGCCATGGTGTGATTAATATAATAGTCTTAGCTGAAGGGGGCAAGAATTGAAGAGATTTCTGAGAGCCCTGGCCACTTGATGGATATTGTTGAGGAGTGGAATGAGCTTCATTCACTCTCTTAGGAACTTGCCTAGGAGGGAAGATATTGGATTCTGACCTTCATTTTTGACGGTGTTGTGGCGCTAGGCCGGTAAATGTTGATCCTATTGTGGTAGTGGGTTGTGGTTGGGTGATTTCATGCTTTCCTAATCTTCCATAGTATTTGCTAAATGGACATTTTTGGGGACTTGAATGCGTGCTATAGCTTTACATTGTAAACTTGATATGTGTACTTCTGCCAAGGAAATAAAATTGCTATTATGGTTTGAAATCATGAAGGTATGTGCGTTTGTTTATGCTTTATGCATCAAGTATGTTGCTTCTCTGGAGTGTAGCTTTTCCTATTTGCCGATGTTAACTCATATTATTGCTTTTCAGTTGATATGGAAATCATTATAGAGGACAAAACTGTAATAACAGGAAGTCCTACAGGAGGGGACTCTGGTGTTTGTGAAGTTGACACAACCCATGAACCATATGAAGGTATGCTTTTTGAGTTGGAAGAAGCTGCCAAAGCATTCTATGATGAATATGCTGGATGAGCAGGATTTGCAACAAGGATTGTTTCATCACGCAAGTCAGAGCATGATGGATCAATCATTTCTCGCCAACTGGCTTGAAATAAAGAAGGATTTAATGTCAACCAGCAAAAGTCAGGGCATGTTGAGATTCGAAAGCGAGAGAGCATACAGGAAGGTTGGAAGGCAATGATGTTGGTGGAGAGAGAGAAGCCAGGGAGGTGGGTTGTGACAAAATTTGTGAGGGAGCATAATCATCCATTGGTAGTTTATTTGGAAAAGGTTCGACCAACTCCAGTAAGTAGCTGCCAGACTGGTTAAACTATTAATTTAATTTATCTATTTATTTCTTTACCACCCTTGTGATATTTGCACATCCAGATATTGAGATGGTCACCCTTTATTCCCTAGGGCATGTGATTTGTTGAAAAGAAACAGAAAGAACGGAAGGCTGAAAATTGTAAATAATAAATTCTAGTTCTTTCCAGAACTTTTTCGATTAATGATCCTTCTTTTAGAAATTTGAGGTTTTCTTTACCTTGTAGATTGTTCACAAAGGTTGGACAAACTAACATCCAACCTTAATCAAATTAGAGCTCCTCATTTGTATCTTCTGGAGCGCCAAATGCAGTCCCAGCCCCATCAAATACCAACGTATAACATCTTTAAGACTTGGGTCTAATATGAATTTCAACAATATACCAAATATACTTCTCAAATATTTGAAAATTTTATGAAAGATCAACCCCTTCAATGTTTGAAAATCCTCACTTCCCCATGAATTTAAATTCATCGGGAAGCAACGATGCCGAATTTGAATTGGCAGACTTGGCGTAAAGGGAAAAGAAGTATTAGTTTATCTCTCACATTTTTTTTACCCTGGCTGATTGTACCTGGCTCTTATAGATCATATGAATATCTGAAAATGATAATTTACATGCATGGTGTGTCATAAGATTCTGGAGTTGCAAGGACTGGACATTACTTGTGCTGTTGGGACACTTTTTTTATATTGTACAAGCAGACTTCGTTTTTGGTTGGAACTGATACACAGAGTACATTAAACTATGAGAGTTTGTTTATCTAAAGAACCGTTCCGTTCGGCCAATTTAAGTCATGTGAAGCAAACGGTGGTTGTAGTGAAACTTTCCCTAGTTGTGCTGTTTAATTTAATGCGCAACTGGTTCTGATGCATTATCTGATTTGGTTGATTTATCACATGTATCCTTTTTTGATATCAATGATATTACGTATTAAAGAAGTATGATTATGAGAGAGTAATATCTTGGTTCTTTAATGAAACATTATCTTTTAAATTGTTAGGAAAACATTGTCACTAATTGCCTTGAACCAACCTGATAGGAGGCCCGCACTGGTGCACGATTTTATTACTGGAGTTATTGACACGTATCTTTTCTAATATTTGTCTTTTGACTTGTCGAGAACAGCTGCGAATGGTTATGACGTATATCGAGGCCTATCAAAAACAGTTCAAGAGGCAGTTCACGATATCAACGAAGTTGAATCTAAAATCCCAAGTCACCATAGGCAGGATCTGGTATTATTCCTGTAATTTAACTTACTTACAGTAACTACTATAGTCTTGTTAATAGATGAAGAGATGAGCTTAGTTGTATTTATTCCAACGGTATTATTGGCGATTTTGAAGCTGGTTAAATCACCTAGAGAAACCCATTTCCATTTTCTACATGTTTATTCTATATAGTTTATAAAAAAATGCTCTTACAAATATTGTAAAACTTTGCTATAGTAGTAGTATACATGGATAACTTTTATATAATAATAAAAAAATTTTGATTTTAATTTGAGTTAGTTATGAATAAAAATAAATTTTACATTATAATAAATTATAAATTTTTTAAATATTATCTTAAGAAATTTATCTTTACATAATAATAATCCGGCATGTATTACCAAAAATTTATATTATATTACATTAAAGAAAAGAAAATATTTTTCAAAAATTATTTGAAATAATAATTTATTATTTAAAATTGTTATTACATTTTTAAACTTATAGATACATAATAATTTATCAACAGTATGAATATCTTTTTGTTGAAATTAAAATATTTTTAATTTATCAAACATGTTTAGAGTTTTTTAGTGTAAAACTTTTTGTGTTTTTATACTATTATTTTCAAGATTATTTTTTTTTTGGTTTAATTGTAACAAATTTTTTTCAATTAAAGTGTACACGATTTTGTTATTTATTTGGATGATATAAGAAGATATTAATATTCATTTGATTAGTATAATAAAGTTATCAAATCTGATCACTAAATCCTGCAGTGACTCTGGTTATTAACATCAGAAGTTTTAATTTTTAACTGTTTGAACTAATTAGCAATTATTTGTGACTTTACATCAATTTTGCATGCAAAAAATTACCTTCAAAGTTTTATTAAGGGCACTTATATTTGTTGGCTTTAAGATAAAATTTTTTATTTGTTTTAAAAGTAGGTAATTAAAATAATGACAATAATAATTTTTAAAATTTTTAATAATATTTATATTATATAATTAAAATTTTTAAAATACTATTTAATAATAAGAATAAAAAATAAAAAATTTTTACAAATGAATTGAAAATTAATCCAATAACTCTTATTTTAATTATATTAAAGATAATTAAGTTAAAATAATAATTTTTAAATTATATATGCATATATTAAGTTATAATATTTATATTATGTTTTATTGTAAGTATACGATATTTGAGTAGAGAGTAGTATATTGGTGAGTATCATGGGACGAAATGGTAATTTCCTAATTAAAAAAGAAAAAAAATATTACTAAGAGTAAACGGTGTCAGAGTTGACTAGCTCAAAAACAATCCGAGGCAAAACTAAGAATTAGCATTTGGGGCTCATAATATGGAAAACATTACATTTTAGGGCCATAATATGATAACGAGAAGTTTGAGGGGGTTAAACCATAAAATTAATATAAAAAATGAAATAAAAATTAAAATTTTGTGAAGTAATATTTTTTAAAATAATTGTTGTTACGATGGTATCTAAACCAGCCAAGTCATCAACATGGTCAGGCTATTAAAGTGGTTCACATGTAGGCTCGTGTCATCCATGAAATTAAGAAGTCCCCTTCCTAATTGTTGAGGTCAAGAAACTCTCTGAGCCGAGGATAGTTAAGTGGTCCTGTGGTCTGTGTAATGAAGAATTTCAACATGACAGGTTTTTTAACAAGACTCTTCTTGCTACATTCCTAATTTTACCCAGAAAGAAAAGTAAGATAGCCATTAAAAGAACTCAGGCAAAATGCAGCGTTTTACTAGGACATGCGAAGCGGAATCCTATTAAGAAATAAATAAGTTAATAATTTATAAAAAGAATGTAAATCAAAGATAAATTTATAAAAAAAATTAAAAAAATATAAGTCATTATTTTATCAAAATAAATACTCTGAGATCAAATTTTTGATTTTTTTTTTTAAAGAATATCAAAATATTCATGTTTGACGATAAAAAAGTCAAACGTGTTTGTATTTCATAGTTAAAAAAATATTCTAAAGGATTTATTTCCTTCTTAAAAAAATAAATCACAACTTAGATATTTGACGGATGAAAAATAGACATTAACAATAATTTTGTTTGATCAGTAATTCTTAAGATGTGTTTGATTAGAAGTTTTGAGGGGAGTGGATTCTTTTAGAACATTGATGGTTCTTATTTACTTTTTATTATTCGTGTAATTTGAATTTTTTTATTAAATAAATATTTATTTATTGTAATTATTAAAATATTATTTAATTTAATTATTATATAAATATTAATTTTTAATTAATTTAATAGTAAAATTTTATTATTTAATTAATAAATAAAAAATTATTAGAAATAATATAATTTAAAATATTATTTAAAAGAATATAATATTATTATTTTATTTAAATGTTATTATCTCTACGTAATTTTACACGAATGAATAAAAGTTTCATATTAAAAATTAGATATTTTATTTTATTTTAACGTGAAGGTTATAAATATCTTCTGAATTTATATATTGCATAATACATACGTATGTGCGTGTGTGTGTATCTCTTTATTGGTGTAAAATTAGATACAGTAATATAAATGTAAAGTTAGTCTTAATTTATTTAAAATTATATAATTATATTATATTTTTATAATTTATTTTATAATTATCTAAAGTTAAAGTTTAAAATTTTACACATATAAAATTATTATATTTGACATTATTAACTTGTCATTTATCATTTAACAAAATTTTATATCATAATTTTATTTTTTAACACGTGATTAATTATATTTTAATTAAGATTTACTAAAATATATTAAGATACTACCAAAAACATGGGAAAGAATAGCACAATGATGATAGATTTAATTTATTTTTATTTGTATTAAAATAGTGGGAAAAGATTTTATCAAAACCTCGAGGTAGTTTTTGAAATTTGCCTAAGAATTAATCATTTAATACACTGCCACCATTACGTCACTTTCCTCTTTCTTTGCCCAAAGCAGAGTACAAGAACACTGTATATAACGCAAAATAATTCAGTAACAATCTTCTTTTTTTTTTTTAATTAAAAATTAAAGCCCATCAGATTTTGTGCTTAATTAGTCAGCCAAAGAGCCCATAAAGTGAGAAAATCCAGGGTTTTTCTGGGTTTTAAATTTTCATTTGATCCTATTCATTCTTCTGTTGCTTTGGACGGCTACAGATTCTCCGAAATGCAGCACATTTCAGCTTGAATTGCATTCTGGTACGAACGTAGAATTTAATTTAATTAATCTGTTTTTGTTCTTTGTATTGATTTTGCTTGTTGGGTAGTTTTCTTTCTTCATGTTCATGGAAATGTTTCCGTCTTGAATTTGACGAAATGATCTTGGTGAAGTTAATATTGAGAAACCAGATAACAACCCAGTTGAATTTTCTCATGATATGCTGAAAGAATTGTAAATCTTGATGCATTCAATGATTGTAGACCGAATTAGGCTTAACAAAGAGCTTCCAAATTTAAATTATGTAAACGCTTTGATCGAATCTGATGAATATGACATTGTGTTGAACAACTAATGGGAATGTCACTGAAAAGGAATATGGAATTTAAAAATAACTCTGATCTGACAGGGTTTTAGTGTTTTCTGAAAGGAGGGTTATGTTGTAGGTGAGAAAGGTGAACTTTTGAGTATAATCTTGATCTTTAACTGTTGATTATGTCCATTGATTTCTTTTAGTTATAGTTCTTTTATGTCTGCGTTGCATTGTGGAATGAGTTAAATTTAATAAGGAACTGCATGGTGTTTGATTTTGGTGATGATATTTCTTACTGGAATGGTGTTTAGTGCCTCTTTCGATAGTGACTTATTCAAGATCAACTCGTGCAAACCTGCTGACTTGATTGCAGCTAATTCTGGAAGCTTGTTGGTGATTTTGTATATCCTTATTATTGTCCGTTTTGCATAGAAATATTAGATTATATTTTGTTAAAAGTGTATGTGATACATGATTTTGCATTATCTACTGCAGGTTGGAACTCTATTATGTGATCGTGCACAAGACTATGCTTCGATTTTTTTGAATTTTTTGGTAGGATGATGATGGAAAGCACCTCTGGCCAAGAATTTAATTCAAGCAGAAATTATAGAAGATGGTTAGTTGAAACTTTTGATGGGCACGAAACAGGAGATGGTGAATTATCAGATAATTTTGATGCAAATGACAATTTCATTCAATCATCCAATCCAGTGTTTTCTTTAATTTCGGAACCTACAGAGCCATCTATTGGAATGGAGTTTGACACAGCAGAGGATGCTAGGGAATTCTATGAGATCTATGGAAGACATATGGGCTTTACAATACGGAATAATCGTACACGACGATCTCTTAAAGATAATTCAATAATTGGCCGAGAATATGTTTGCTCTAAAGAAGGCTTTCGTGCAGAAAAGTACACAAATAGGGAGAGCAGAATTCTCCCATCACGTCCTGCCACTAGAAAGGGATGCAATGCCATGTTGAGAATAGCTGCAAAAGATGGAGGGAAGTGGGTTATCTATGGTTTCATAAAAGAACACAATCATGAGCTCAATCCAAGTAAAATACCACCTCAGCGGTCACATAGAATTGCATTCTCTGAGGTATGGTAGGAGGTTGGGGTCTTTATGATGCTTTTTTTGTGGGCACATTATCTTATATTGTTTCTTTAGAATTGAAAATAAGAGAAAAAGATATGCTTCTTCATTTGTCAAGACTTATAGAACTATACTTAATCTAATGGAACTAAAGAACTAAAATTAAATTATGGAATTAATTACTGACAAGCATCTGTACCATAAATAGAAACCAATTTAAAGTGTATGTTTCAGAGTATTTTTATTAGCAGTTGACAAAATAGGCAAGAGGTGGACCTGAAAGTTAATTTAGCTAATTTATTTGTGATTAGTTCGGATTTGAGGTTTGAAGAACTTATAGTTTCTGCTTGACTTTCAGCAACACATTTCCAGCATTGGGTTACTGCATGAGAGATAGGTGTCTGCTTCGTATCATATATGACTAAAAGCTATGAAAACTTCGGGTTAAGGAACTCAATATTACACCATGATGAGCCAAGAAAGGTCAAGACGAGAATCTCATCTATACATAGAAATCTGTATTAGCACGATTTAGGATGAGATGGGCAAAATTAACATGATGATTTAACAAGAAATTAAGAAAGGAATATAACAGAGTTCAGGAACTTGCCACTATTATGAGTTTGGGAAAAGAAGAGCATGAGACTGAAGTAGAGAGAAAATTCATGTTGGTGTATGACTTGGGAGATGGTTTGCCCTTACATTTGCCAAAAAGTAGTAGGCATTGTATAGCCACCCCAAATGGTTCAGAAAAAAAGCTCTGTTGAATTGAGATTAGTTTATTTTAGTATCTAAGCCTTTTGAATTAGAAAATTAACATGCTTGCAGTTTCTGTTCTGAACAAGGGAATGTGAAATGGAAAAATGTGAACAATTAAGAAAGCTGTGTCTCTTGACAAGATTGATAGGTTCACAAACAGATGAGTGTGTCTTCAATTATCAAAGTTGGAAGGTTGGTTTTGTGGAGAGAGATTGGTTTGTTGTGCTAATTTGTTTATACTTTATCCAAGTGGGTTTCACTAAAATTACTGGTACAAATGGTGTTTCATGTAGTAATAGCATCCAAGAAGGAGCAGCTAAATTGTTAAATTAACAATAAAGCCATTGCTCTCTTGGATTGCTTCAAGTCAAGCCAATTTAATTTAGTTTCTTCGCTTGTGAATATTCTGGCCTTTTTAACCCTTTAATGATACTTATGAAAAATTATTAATGCATCTGCATGCCATATCATTTTCTTCCATAAAATTGCCGCAAAATTCTTACAACTTTATAAGCTTGACTTGGATAAGCCCCATGATAAGATAAATTAGGAATTTGTGACCAACTCTTTATTCTGTGTATGAGCAGACAATTCAGTATGAGTTTACTTTTAGGTTTGATAAGGAGTGATTCTCTCTGCTTTGCTGTCCTTGTGATGTTTTGGATGCATTTTTTGTTTTGTACTTGGCCGAAAAATCTAAAACTCACCGCTGCAAAGTATAGTTATTAAAATGTCAAGCGCATGAGAACTTTTACTAGCTTATCATGAAAACTTTTAGGAGCTTGCTAAGGAAATGGACAGTCGTCATCGTGGATTATGTTTGTGCAATCTAGTACATGTATCTTCTCATATACATTTTGAATGATAAATTCCCCACCTTACTGTTTCAAATGCAGATAGACCGGGTGGATGACCAGAATATTTCTCTCATTATGTACCTTTTGTCCCAGATTCATGGCTATTTTTCCAAAACTGTTGCAAGTAATTAAGTTTTAACACAAACCCCATTAACTGTGCCAACAAAACAGTTATTTATTCATTACTTTAACAATTCCTATTAACAGTTTACAAGGACTTGTATATTCATTATTGCATGCAGGATGAGAAGGATCTTAAAATTCGAGAACTATCCACGGAGCTACATCGTGAGAAAAAGAAATCTGCAGCTTATCAAGAGCAACTATCTATGGTCTTAAAATTCATTGAGGAACACACTCAACAGCTTTCTTTGAAAGTCCAAGTTGTGACAAACAAGATGAGAGAACTGGAATCTGAAGAGCAAGAAAGTTCATACTCTGACTGGAGTAAGTGTTATTTGAACCATTAATTTATAATTTTGCATGCATTTGCTACATATTTGTTGGGATATAATATTATTGTCCTAGAAAATAATATCAGCCAAATAATAGATTAAACAGTCTTTAGAAACTTCTTTACTTTCAGATAAAATTTCGGTTTCATTTGCTCCGGTGTGTCTAGGTAAAGAAAGATTCACAAACGTTTGATGGCACCTTCATATGTGCTCGCCGCAGAAGCTTTCCCACACTTGTGGGATAGTTTTGTCCCGCAATTTTCTGAAAGGTCGTTAGTTCTTGCTGGTAAGTTGGTGGCAGAGGATATGTGAGACTATGGGACGCAAGCACCGACATGAACACAGTGCTAAATAAGAAGCAAGCTACCATGAAAGGCCACATTGGTTATCATTTTTATAAAAAACTAAAATGATAGGATGAGAACAAAGGTTATCATTGGTAAACAAAGGTTTATTTATAGGATGAGAACAATGATTAACTGATTATGAGGTATTAAAACGCATTGTAAGTCTTGTCTGCCTTGTTTAATTTAATTTGCATTTATAGAATTTAATTAAATGTAGGAAGACAACATTTTCATCTGAGAACTCTTTAATTTATAAATTAAAATTTGATGGAGAAAATGAAGCAGATTTAATATTCTTGTAAATAAAATAGATAACTTTTATATAGTAATAAATAAAAGAAAATCATATATAGTGAAATTTTTTTAATTACTATTAAATAAACTTTAATGTTGTTATTGAGAGTTAAATCAAAATTTTCTCCTAATTCTATGAGGATATAATTATTAATTTTTCATCATTAATTCAAGAAATAAACATTTAAGATATTTGGACAATTGAAATTAACTTTTATTTAATATCAAAACTATTTATTTAATATTAATATTTATTTATTGAATATATATATATATATATATATATATATATATAACGTGCAATTAATGTATCATAATAAATATAAATAGGTGAGATTCAATCTCAATTAAGTATAAATCCAATATTTTAAAAATTGTGTAAAAAAAATTAATTTTAGTTGAAAGTGCAAAATATTGTGATATAATTATAAAATTTGAATTCATTGTACATACATAATTTTACAATAATACCGGAATACGAATTCTTGTGTATAATTTTATGATTCAAGTGCCCGCTAAATTGCTATTGTTGGTACAAGTTTCATATAATTTTTTTTTCCTTTTATTCTTGTGAATTTTCTTTTACTCTTGTAAAAAAAAAAAAAATAATTAGAGGAGATAATTTGGATTATTATTTTGTATTTGTATAATAGAAATTAATATGAACTTGACTTGTTAATAATCATGTTAAAAATTAAAAATTATAATAAATTCGATTATTAAACAATTAATCAAGTTGTAATTGCGTAATTTATTTAATATATTTTTTTAGATTTTATAATATATTTTTATAATACTTATGGTACTATATATTCACATACAAATAAATTTTATTATGAATAGAATTAAGTATGTTTTAAAAAGTGATAAATACAATTAATTTTAAAATTAATAAAAATATAAAATAAATTTATTAAATTATAAATGAGTAATTATGTTGTAATTATTCAAATAATAAATTATGTCCTATATAAGTTCACGTGTTAATGATTTTAAATTTAAATTTAACATTATTATTAATCGTATCTTATCTTATTATTCATTTAATAATATTGTAATTTTACATTAGTTTAAACTTGCAAATACTTGGTGGTTTAATAGATTATGTAAAAAATTGTCGCCTCTAATTTTGATATCAAAATATAAAATATTTTATGATTTTGGTGAGGATATTATTATATTTCATAGACAATGTAAACCATACATCATCTGGTCTACTAAACATATAAGTTTACAAATTAAATTTTTTCAGTCAAGAACAACTAAAATGGTCATAAAAAATTACTAATTAAAACTTTGAGTCAAATATTAGCATATAAATGATGTATATTTAAATTAAGAAGTAAATAATTGAAAGGAAGGATTTCAACATGAGAAATGTATAATTTTTAGCAATAATGTTAGGTTTATAGTTGATACGATATTAATCACTCACAATCATGCATTAGATAGATATAGTTGATTTTTTTTAATACTATAATTAATTAATTATATCTCAATTTTAAAAGGGTAATATTATTTTTTTTCCTAATTTATACATTGACTTTAGTCATCAAATTAAAATTAATGTTAAATTAAATTGAATTAAAATGAATAGAACAATAATATTCATCACAAAAATAAATTGAATGGATAAAATTACAACGAAGAGAAATATAAAATGTGAGTGTGTATGTCTGTCTATATATTAAAATTTGGAAGAGTTGGGACAGTGACCGGCAACAAAAGATTGGGGCACAGTTGGAAGAGTTGCAAATGAACCAAATTGGTGGAGAATTGTAATCTTCGCACGAATTGCTTCAGAAACTCAGTAGCCACCGGCCTCCCACGCGCGTTCATGGACTTTTTCAATTCTCTTATCTTTTTGTCAATATCATGCAATTCAAAGGAGAATAACTCACTTATTTGGTGAATCGGGTGAGAAAAAGAAGGCAGCCAATTGAAAGAATGCAAAACCGCAAATCTAAACCATAGGATACGCGGGGATCAATTCCCATCAAAGAGACTTGGCAATACAAGGGGCTCTATATGGAGCCGAATGGCCAAATTTATATCAAGCTATCCTGAACTTGGTTCCAAGAATGTATTGAGAAAAAAATATATTGGAAGACGGACATTTTTAACATAGCCATATATCACATCCAGGGAATTATTGGGAGAATAGGATCAAAATGTTTTAAAGATTTTCTTCTGATAAAAGCCAACTGGTAAGGTCTCTTGGAGTGATACAAAATGTCATGGATTGAATCTCGCATGCCAGGATGAGGATTAGATTTAGGTTTGTAATTAAGAAAGGGAAATTTCAAATAAAAAATAAAATAAAATCTGATAACAGGTCATATCCTAATGCGTAAAAGGAAGTAAATGGAGTCAAAATCTTTTTTGTTTTGGGTACAATGAAAAACCTTGAAGCAATTACAAACTGAAGTTTTAACATAAGTCAGCCATCTTTGAGATGCAAGGTATCGAGAATCCCAACAAAACATTTAAAGAGATAACATTAACTGTATCCTATGAAGTCAAAGCACCAGGTTCATCTCAAAAACTTGTTTATTGACACCATGCATGGAAAAGTTCATTGTTATTAACTTATTATGCCATGACATAGGAAAACGAACAATTGTTTCACCAATATTTTGCGCCTTTTCAGGAAAGCATAAAAGAATGATGATTAGCATTAACCCTAAGGCTTATGCGAAGCAAGTTGATAGAAGTTTCAATTAAGCATTATTCAGCCTCATTTCCACATCAAAATCTGCCATAGCAACTGCAAATATAAAAATACATAATAGAATATTTGGATGGAACAACCTTGGCGAGAAGAAGTCAGTAAACTTATCATCCTATTGGGAAAATAAGCTAGTCAATTAGTCCCACAAGCTAGACCAAGTTTACGATTGGGAAAATATGTTGATCAATTGTTCAACTATCAATGTTTTTTCTCTTGTCGAACATTAGAGAGGCAGTGAAGCATAACTCATAGAAAGAGGTATATTTCAAAGACGGTAAACCCAAGGAGGTGTTTGTTTTTAAGAATGGTAAAGAATAAGGAAAGAAAAGAGGAAAGGAAAGGAGAAAGAAAAGGAAAGAGTTTTCCTTTGTTTGTTTGTTTATACTATAAAATTAATTATGAAAAAAAATTTATTATTTTTTATTTTTAACTATGTGAAACCTTCCTCGCATGTTCTTCATTGTTGAAAATACAAATCAATTATTTTTTTCATTTTTAGTTTACGTTACGCCAGTACCATAAGGATCATATATGCAGTACAACAATACTTCCTTCCTTGCACTATCATTGTTTACGATTGGAAAAATATGTTGATCAAGTGTTCAACTATCATTATTTTTAATCTTGTTGAACATTAAAGAGGCAGTGAAGCATGACTCATAGAAAGAGGTATATTTCAAAGACTATAAGGTAAATCTAAGGAGGTGTTTGTTTTTAAGAATAGAAAGGAATAAGGAAAGAAAAGAGGAAAGAAAAGAAAAGAGTTTTCCTTTATTTGTTTGTTTATACCATAAAATTATCTATGAAAAAGAATTTATTATTTTTACTTTTAATAAAAACATCTTTTCTTTTAAATTTATGAATACTTATAAATAGATTAAAATTTTTAATTATTTTTTACTTTTAAATTTTAGTTGTAATTGTATTTTATTAAAAAAATTATTAGAATAAATATTTAACAAATATATTTTCTTAATAATCTTATTTTAAATATTTGATATATTAATTAATTATTTTTATTTGGATAAAAATATTTATTTCTATTAACATTTTAAGCATTTCATAATTAAAAAATTAAATCAATTTCAACATTTACTTTGAAATATAAAATATAATGTATTAATAATTATTTTTTATATAATAAAAATTAAATTATCAAATAAATATGATTAGTTGTACGAATTATGGTAAATATAAAGTTATAAAATGAAATTATAAATTAATATACATATGAAATATATAAAAAATATTTATAATTAGAATTATAATAAAAACAATAATGATTATAGTTTATAAGATGATATTAAAATTTTATATAAAAATAAATATTAATATTGATAACTTAATTTATAATTAAAATAATATTATGTTGATAATTTTAAAATAATTAGTTATTAAAAAATAATTATATAAAATTAACTAAAATAAAAAATATAATTAATTATATAAAAGGGGGAGAAAATTGAAAGTTTATTAATTTTGAAGGAAAAAATCATAATTTCTCGCCCAAAAGCGAGAAATCATGATTTTTTCACTTTAAAGAATAAAGATTCCTGTATTATCTTTTCCCTAACCTTTTTTGACAAAAATAAATAAAGTAATAATAATTTTTCCCTTTTTTTCTTTTCTTTTTCTTTAGATTACAAAAAACAAACACATCATAAGAGTATATAATAAAATTAATAATGGTAACTTGTACTGTGTTTATAAGTTTGAAGGACTACAAGGTCAAAGACAATGAATTACGCAAGCTTACAATGAATTTTTGTTCAGACTCCCAAGATAAAATTTACCTAGTTAAGGTTTCCTAAGATATGAAAATGTCCATGAAAAGGAAATAGAAACCTTGTTGCATTGCAATTAACCTAAACCTAGACCAATAAAATATGCCACTAAAAAAGATAGAATAAAAGCTATATGCCTCTATCCAAGATCTACAAGATGGTACTTACAAGATTTAGTAGAAGCTCGATACTAATCTTGTAAATAGAGGGGAAAAAAATATTCACCTTGATACAACATATTTTATATCCAGAAAGAAAACAACAACATCAGCGGAGTGAAAAAATGGACATTGGATCAAGTATACCAAAATACAATGATATGAACTAAACAAAACACAACTTTTATTAAAGGCCTTGACTGGCCCCCGGTCCGTCAAATTACCTAGTTATGATTGAATTTCCAAAAATTCACGAAACTACACTATATTTTTCTTTTTTTTTTTTTTCCTTTTACTCAGTAACATTTATTTTAGAATAAAACAACATGATTGAAAAACTAGAGTAAGACATTTGAATGATAGAGTATAGGTTCAAAACTTGAGCCAACAAAGTTACTGCATTTCAACCTCAGGTTTATAATGTCTTTAAACTTCTTGACAAGGAAAAATCTGCAACCACCACATGCAAAACCGAAGTCAATTACAATATCAAATAAACATCAAATGAACAACCAAAAATGATCAATCTAAACTGATGGAATTACACTGACATCAAAAGAAGTACTAAACAATGCATACTTATAAACACATGGTAGCATCAAGCGTGTTTTGGATGCAAGCCATATACAACCTCAATGTGTTTGCGTACATTAATTCCAACATTCAATCATAAAATTAAAGTAAATAAATGGGCTTTCATGTAACTCAGCCCAAATCCAATTAATGCAGCCCAAGACTATGTGAAGCCTTCCTCGCTTGTCTTTATTGTTGAAGATACAAGTTAGCTATTTCTTTGTTTTTTAGTTTATGTTACGCCAGCAATTTAAGGATTATATATGTAGTACCACAGTACTTTCTTCCTTGCACTTTGCCATTTTATACCAGTAACTTTATTATCTTTTGTACTATTTAACTTTTAGCTAAATTGTTATTCGTGTAACTCAAGTTACTCTTGTATTTAAGTAATATAGTTGTAATTTTTTCATTCAAATGAAAATACACAGAATGTTTAAACTTTCTCTCTTTTTTATTTCTTTGACTTGGAATTAGAGTTTGAAAAATCCTTATTCACTATGGCTTTAATAACTTAACACTCAAGCACTTCATCCTCAAGAAAAACAACCTCATCAAACACTCAAAACATAAACACTAACAAGAAATTCTTTTCCAAATAGCATTAAACTTATTGATGCAAATTTTATGTTGTAGAAGTCACAAGTGCTGCCTTGTATCAGAAGTAATAATCTAAAAGATTTCTTGGATGGTAATATCACACCACCAAAGAGATATAAAGAAATTAACAATAAATAAGGTGGCAACACAGTTTTCATTAATTCAAAATGCAAAATTTGGAAAAAAATAAGATCAGCAACTAATAGGGTGGATTCTTTCTACTTTAAGTGAGTTCATGCTTATTGTAGTGGTTAGATGTTTTACTTTTACTTAATTATAGGTTGCCTTGGAAATATTTTTTGCTGCCAAGTCAATGTCCAAGATTATGAACTTGAGAAGCTTGATTTCATCAAATAAAAAGGAACGTTAACCATATCCGAGTACTATATGAAGATGAAAGGTATTTCAGATGCTTTAAAGGCATCAAGAGATTTTATTTTATATTTTATTCTCTATTATTTAAAGGTCTAAGTAGGGACTTTGAATCTATAATTGTTAATGTATCCTCTTAATCTCAAATTTATTTTTCGAAGAAATTTATTCCATACTTTTGAGTTAAGAAAATAGGATCAACAGCTGGTATAACTATTTTAGACTTTAATCAAGACATGTATGCCAACTTAGTCAAAGGAAGCAACAACCAGAAGAGAACCTGAAACTTAGGTACTTAAAACAGACAAGGCAACAATGGCATAAAAAGAGGTAAAGGAAAGAATGTTGGTGGTAGAGGAGGAAGTATAAAACTTATTTGCCAGATTTGCTTAAAAATAGGGCATGTTGTTGTTAATTGCCGGCATAGATTTAGTAAAGATTTCTCACCTCAACAGCCCAAACAAGAATAAAAAATAGCTTTTGTATTAGCACTAAAGATGTCTCTTGATCTGAGTTGGTATATAAATAGTAAAGCCACTAGCCATGTCACCAACTCACTAAGTAATCCATCTTTAAATCTAGAATATAAAAGGAATGAAAACTTGTTGTTGGTGATGGTAAGAAACTCTCAATTTCCCACAGTGGTTGTAGTTTGCTAAACACCTTTCATACATTTGAACTTATTGGCTTTAATAACATTTTATTTATGCCCAAAATTGATAAGAATATGATCATTGTTTCTTAATTAATTCATGATAATAATATAGTCATTTAATTTAACATGAATCATTGTGTTGTTAGGGACCTAAAGAGGAAAAAAATTTTATTTCAAGGAAAGGCTAAAAAGGGACTCTACTAGATATTAAAGCGTGAAGTTATACAACTTTAAATCTTTACAGTTGTCAATTTAGCTAGCATGTTTAGTTTTTTTTCTTCAAATTTAAAGTCAAGAACTAGTGAGTCTTATCATAGTAGTTTTTCAAATGATCTAAAAATTCAAAAATAATTAAATCCTTAGCATAGAAGGTTAAATCATCATTTTGTAAGAGTTTTTAAAAATTTATTCATCATATGTAACGACCTTGAATCAGTGAATAAAACTGCTTCAATTTCTTGTCACTATTTGTGTTCAACTTGTCATTATAGAGAGATGTATAAATTGTCCTTCAAAATGTCCTAAAGTAAAATCAAATCACCTTTAGAACTGATTCACACTAACTTGTGGAGACCTGGACCAATAAACACTATGAATAGTTGAAAGTTTTATATTGCCTTTGTTGATGATTTTATAAGATTTGCATAGATCTTTCCTTTATTTTATAAGTTAGATGCCTTCACAGCCTTTCTGCATTTTGAGAACCAAATTGAAAAGACCTTTGAGCCTAAAATTAAGTCCTTATAATGTGACATAGGGGGAGAGTTAAAATCCTTTGAAAATTTTTTGATTGAACATAAAATCAACACTTAGATATAAATTCCATATACTTACCATTAGAATGGGAAAGTTGAAAGAAAATTAGACATATAACTAAGATAAGTCTTACCTTTTTAGTTTTAGTCTAGTATGCCCTGAAATTTTAGTAGAAGGCTTTCTTTACAATAATTTATCTAATCAATAAGTTACTAACACTTACTTGACCTAAAATTTCTAAAGGTCTTCATATGTGAATGATATCATTTCTTAAGGCCTTACAACAAATATAAATTGGAGTTTCACACTTTCAAGTAAGTCTTTATAGTTACAGTCCTCTTTAGAAGGATTTTTTTTTTTTTTTTACATTCTTCCAAAAGAATTTATATAATTAGAAACATGATATTTAATGAGGATATCTTTTTTTTTTTTTGCCTTATATTCAAGCTTTGTGTCTTTGTTTTCACCTAAAATAGATAATAAGCCTAATAGTAAACTTTGTTTCTATACAATGCACAATTGGTTCTCACAGATTCTTTAGAACAATTTAACTTTAGAAGATATCTTTTTATTTTTTTTCTCAGTAGCAAGTTCATCACCCTTTTCAAGCCTTGAACAAGCCTCCATCAAATCATAATTTTCACTCTAATCCCCATTAATACATAATCAACAGTTTTAAAACACTTTTCCTTCATCTTAGAATCCAATAAACACTGACCAAATTCTACCTAACCATCTTATAATTATTAGAAGCAAAGTTGGCATCTATAAACCAAAAATCTACATTATTGAATTGGATTTTACCTTGAATTCTAAAATCCTTCCAAATGAAGGCGAAGCCCTTAAAGGTCCCAAGTAGAAGCTGGCAATGTAGTAAGAGTAAGATGCCTTAATTAAAAACAAAACTTGGAATCTTAAACCCTATAAAGCTAGAATAAAGACCATTGGAAACAACTGGATTTTCAAGATTAAGAAAAATCCAGATGGCCATTATACAAAAGTACAAGACAAGTTGGTTGCCAAAGGGTTCAAACACCAAGTATTGATTTTTCTCATACTTTCAACATTGTCATTAAAACTTTAACAATCTAATAATTTTTACTCTAGCTGTGTTTAAGAATTAGTCACTCAAGCAAGTTGATATCAACAATGCCTTCCTAAATAGAGATATCATTGAGACTGTGCATATAAAGCAACCAACTTATTTCTTAGATTTAAATTTTTCCAATCATGTCTGCAAACTTAAAAAGGCCTTGTATGGCCTTAAACAAGCCCCAAGGGCTTGGTATAATATGCTAAAGTTAGCCTTATTAGGATAGAATTTTACAAATGTTAAGTCGAACACATCTTTATTCTTTAAATTTGAAAAAGAAGATGTTATTCTATTTCTCATCATACAAATGATATTTTTCTAATTAGAAGTAATTCAAAGCAAATAGAAGCAGTAATAAAGCTGCTTAATGAAATTTTTGCCTTGAAAGACCTTAAAACCTTAGTTATTTCCTTAGTTTTGAAATTGTTAAAACTTTAAACTTAATCTCCACGTGACAATTCAAATATATTAGAGAATTTTTTTCCAAGACTAATATGCAACATTGCAAAAGTGTATCAACTCCCATGATAGTTAGAACTAAGTTTAGCAAATTTCATAGAGATCTTTTTAAAAATAAAACCTTATATAGGTCAATTATTGGTTCCTTTTAATATGCAATCTTACCAAAGTCATAAATTTCATTCGCTGTAAATAAATTAAGCTTATTTATGCATGAACCAAGTGTTATTCATTAGAGAAGATGCAATAGAGTCTTTAGATATCTGAAACGGTTTTAGTTTAGTCTTCAACAAAATAAATAACTTATACTTTTTTGAATTTTTAGACTCAAATTAAACTAGTGATATGGATGATAAGAAATTTATTAGTCATAATTGTGTTTTTATGAGAAGAAATCTCATCTCTTAGAGTTCAAAAAACAGTTAATGGTGGCAAGATCCAGTAAAAAGGTTAAGCATCGAGCTTTTGCTCAAATTAATGCTAAAATAAGCTAGATAAGGTTTCTACCTTTAGAGATAAAAGTTCAAGTCAAGAGTCCCTTAATCATATGGTTAGATAGCATTAATGGAGTAACCATCACATAGAACCCTATTGTTCACACAAGAACAAAACATATCAAAGTGGACATTCACTTCATTTTAGACAAGCTAGCTAATAAGGATCAAATTATCTTCATAAGGAAGAAAAATTTACTCCCTTTAGAAGCAAAGTCAAGGTTGAAGAAGGAAACATGCTGAGTTTGAAGAGGGAAATTAAAGTAAAATAAATAAAAGGGCATTCTTATAACTTGACCTAAATCTAGTGAATGTAACCTAAGCAGCTCGAGACTATATGAAACATTCAACATATGCTCTTCATTGTTAAAGATACAAGTCAGTTGTTACTTTCTTTCTTTTTCAGATTCTACTATGCTAGGACACCAAGGATTACATACGCAGTACAACAGCATTTCCTTTCTTATATTCAACCATTTTAGACTAAGAACTTTATCATCTTTTGTATTATTTGCTTTTTAGCTAAATTGTATTCAGTGGCTCAAGTTATTATTGTATTTAAACTCATTGTTTTAGCAATAAAAGTTAGGTTGTAATTTTTTCATTCAAGTAAAGAATGCATAGAAAATTTAAACTCTCTCTCATTCTCATTCTCATTTCTTTAACTACCCATATTAATTTTAACATTCAATGACATAATTACGCATAAAAAATTGAAAAGTACATCATACGACTTATTTTGGTTAGTTATTGTACCTTGTTTCTATGTCAACTTATTTAAAAATAAATCCTAAATCAGCATCAATCATTATAATCTATCTTCTGATTTGAAAGATTAAAATGAAGCAACAATAACATTCAAGCAATAACATTCAAGTATAGGACTATTTGTCTTCTAATTTTTGAGATTGGGAGTACAAGGTTCAAGTATGGAGTTGTTAATAATGTGCACATGGGTGGCAATTTAATAAAATTCATGTGGTTCATTATTAGGGTTAAAAAATTTTAGATAAACAATCATTCATTAATTTTGTTAATAAATAGTCAAAAACTGATGTTATTCATTTATTAACAGATTATTTAGATACAATTCGTTTAAACACAATTAATAAATTTATTATTCATATCAAAACATAATTCATTTTGACATAATTAAGCACAAATTTAAATATGATTGGAGACAATTCATTTAAACATTCTCATTTTTCAATATCTATAGCAAATTATATAAAAATCATAAAAGAAAATAAACGAAAAATCATAATTTCAACAATCATACAATCAAATCTACATTCGTCTAAATTTATCACAAGAAGAAAAAAAAACTCAAATCTTATTTCTCTTAAACAATAATATAAATTAAATTATCGTTAATAAACCAAAATCTCAATTACACCCCACAAAAACAATTAATAACATCAACAAATCAAGTACCATACACAACATCATCGTCCATAAACCCTAAGTTACAATTAGTAACAACTAATAAAATAAAGAAATTAAGTACCTTACAACATATCATCATCCACAAACTCAAATCTCAATTCTCCTAAAGTAACAATAACATAAATAATGTCATCACCTATAAGCTTGAATTTTAGATTAAAAATACACGTAAATTTTTTTTAAAAAAATAAGTATATAAAAGAAGATAAACTAATGAAGTCAAATAAAATTTAAGTAATGAATCAAATATATCGACTATTATTATTCATGAACAATCATTAGGAATTGTATTACTTATTAAGATTAAGCATTATTAATTTTTAAGTTTATTATGTCTCAATAAGTTCATCCAATTTGACATTGGTTTTTTCCAAATAATAACAAAAAAATGATATAAATATTATCACTTACAAGCTAAAAAAATGTAATTAAATATTGAAAAAAATTTGACTACCATTATCTGTGTACAACTTCTTGTATTTTGTCAAATCTCTTAACAAATGACATCTTGTATTGATAATCTATAATAAGATTAATTGTCAATATAGTGAAAAAAAAATCACATTGATATTTTAAGAACATCTTCATATTTTTTGTGTCATATTTCTCATAATCATCATTTTTCTTTTTGACATATTTGTCATAGAATCATCTTCACTTTTAATCAAACTCTTCAAAATCATATAAGCTGCAAACACCTTAAGAAAATAAAAAACTGAAGTGAGCTACTTTATGTCAGAAAAATACAAGTGATCTCATAAAAAAATATATACAAGAATTTGTATTTTTTCTTATTCACCTTCGAAATGACAATGCTTGTAATTAGAGACACTTACCTAGCATACTCCAAAAATTTTTGTTTTCCTATTTATGACCCTTTAATATACTTCACAATCTTACAAACTTTTTATATCTCTTCCTTAATTTTTGTTAACACATTTTAAACTATCAAATTAAAAATACATATACAACAATCAACATGAAAGAAACTTCATTTAGACAATAATGCTCTTTTCATTTTCAATCAACTTTTCAACATTTGAACACAAATAGCATTACTTAGTACTGTCTAGAGTTAATAAAAATATCTTATTATCTAGAGTTAATGAAAATATATTTCTCTAAATACCCTAATCACATAACATGATTTTATCTTATTAACTAAATAAATCCCAATATGTAAAGTGCATTAATCAAAAGTTATGAAATGTGATCTTTTGATTTAACACCATTATGAAATGTAGAGTTAATAAAATAATACAAAATTTAACACCATTTTCTCTAATATTCTTTATCAATGAAATGTGCTGTTAAACTCAAATAACCATGTGTGGTTATGAAAGTCCATTAATCAAAAGTTAAAACATATTTTACGAGGAATTCTTTCTAACAGCCAAGTAATCTTTTGTTTTCAGTTTTTGTAATCTTTAATATGTTTGATTTTGCATCATTTTTAGATATTGTTGGCACTTGTTCCTTCAAACATTGATGAATTTTCCTAAAACACTCGCACTCAAGAAATTGAAAAGGTAAATCATGAATCACCAAAATATCATATAGTAATTCATGGTACATCTAGGATTAAATTTACGAATATAAGTTGACATAGACCTTTCACTACGATCTATAATCATATGTCTACAATTATGTGGCATAGTTAATTTAGGATAAGAAAACGTGCTATTTCACATGTTCCAAATGAACTTGGCCACCTATAGATAGTACCATATATTTTATATTTTGACCTTTGTTTTTTTATCTATATGATAAGTGATTGGCAATTTTTCGAATAATGTCCAAACTTTTGTTATATTGAAGATTTGATTGTTTAACCACTACCAAATCTTCATGTTATAGGTACATCGACATATTAATTATTGTTTTCATCAGTGCTAAGCTATCAGTGAGCTTATGTGGATTCTCGGTATTATGGTGTGCGTTATGGAGATTGAACTTGATTATTTATAGCTTCTAAGAATAGAAATAAGACTACTAGTTTTTTTTTATCAAATAGATTCTCTAATCCTAATTTCCTAACAACCATATTAAAGCATCAAAATCACCATATTAAATGTCCTATAATATTGAATTTATTGATAGCCATTGGCACGAGTCACAAGATAAATAGACTTTAGAAAACCACATAACTTAAATTTGCATATTTGAGTTGTTTTTTAGTAGTTCTTGACTTAGAGCAACTTTTAGCGTATGTAAAAGCATGTAAAGGCAATTGATTACAAGTAACAAATTCATTTCTTGAAACTATAACAAAGAGCTACTTTGAATTTAATTATTCAATGGGTGTCCATATTGGTTATATACCTCAAATCTAATAAGGACAAATATATTATTATATAGTGTTATATTAATTAATAAAATCGACAAGATTTTTAAAAGTTTTTTTTGTAATAAATATTAAATACTTATAATTTAAAGTCTTTAAAATAACAATAAGAGAAATTAATTTTAGTTTAATTTATGAGATTTTGTCATTCTTAAATATTATCGATAATGAGATTATTAATACTAAGGCATTAATAAATCTAATTTAAATCTATATATATTATATATAGTTCTTGAAAAAGAAAGGCCACTAAACTATGAGTTACTACTAAATATATTTACTAAGTCTAATCTATAATTACTTATTTTAAAATAAGTATATTGAACTATCTATTTGAGAACTTATATAAAGTTTTATCCGCATATTTATGTAATTTTTCTGAGTTATGGTAGCATGACTAATCTTTAGACTGAGGTCTTCATAGTATCTTATATGTAGATTATATATGCTCATGGTACCTTATATATAGATTATATATGCTTTAATATTACACCACCATCATCTATAGCAAGATTGCTTATATGGTAATAATTAGAAAATATGAAAAGCACACAAAGGTTATAAGAGTTCAATAAAAAAATCATTGCTTTGGATAATATAGAGTCAATATTTTAATAAATGTAATTTTGATATAAGTGATAATATAAGTGAGAATATAAGTTTAAGGTCATAGTAAGCTTTGAAAGAAATTTAAATGACTCTAAAATTATCCTATTAATTTTAATTAAAAAGTTATAATAACTTAATTTAATAAAGTAGGCATTTTTCATACTCTAAAATCTTTGGTGGGATATGTAAAAAGTAAAAGAATTGAATTATAAGATAATTATATACAAAATAAGTTTTACAAAAGTTATTATTCTTTTTCAATTAGGAGTCATGACACCTTACTAGATATTGCTCTTGATCTATAAAATTTAAGTTCTTAATTAAAGAGTTAATTAAGGATACGTTAATTATATTAATTTATCTAAACTTAAAAAATCTCTAACTATCATTATTGCCAATATAAGAAAGAACTTAATAGTCATACATTTTAAAGTATTGAGAAAATATGTATAAGTTATATAAAATTAAGTTTTAGGACTTAATTGTTAAATTTTTAAAGTTTTGAGATAAATTCGTAATGTTAGAAATATGAATAAAACTAAAGTTTTTTAAAAAAATTGGGTTGGTTTATAAATATGGAGATATTAATGTTGTTTTCTAATTTTCAAAAGTATAGATACCATTTCATAATTTTTAAAAGCTTAAAGACTAAAATGTAATTAAATAAATTATTTATTTTTATTATATTTTTAAATTTATGGTAATGATAAATTTTATTTAATTAATTTGATTAATTAAAAAGTTAATTAGTTATATGATAAATTTTATTTTATTAGTTTAATTGATTAAAAGAATAATTAATTATTTAATTGAGATAATAATTTTATTAGATAGGATTAGACTTTATCCCTTTCTAAATACTTTTATTGTGATTGAAAGTAAATAACTAAATTTGTAAATATCCATTTCCTTTGGAACAAAATGTATAAATTATTTTTCAAAATAAGATTTTAAAAAATTTATTTTATGTGATCAGAACATACAAACCCAAATTCTTGTCTCTTTTTTGAATATTAAAGAAAAAACTCCCACGTGACATTAGATTTAGTGAAATCACCTACGTGGTATTGAATTTAGTGAAATTCAAATTTTTTTAATTTCTATTTTGAATGAATATTATTAGTGGTCATATACTTAGGTGGTTAATTCAGCAAAAAAGATTTGCACAATCTCTATATTTTGGCATAGCTTTCGATTCCAAAATTTGATTAACCCAATTTTAAAGACTTTGAAAAGAAAATTCAAAAATCTATAATTATGTATTTTACCAAAAAATCTTTATTCAAAGATATTCTAGGCTAAGTCTCTATTGAAAGTCACGGATCTATAAAAAATTAAGAAAGAATAATTAAAAATTTAAGAACTTATTGGTATAAGATATGTCGTACTTATATTCTTGATATTATTAATATTTTTTAATTGTAAACTATATATAATAAAAGAAATCTTGGATGAGAATAAAAAACAAAACTTAATTTTTTTATTGCTATATGTTGTTGATTGTCTAGCAATCCAAGAAGAGGAATATAAGTAGGAGTTTTTCATTGATATTCATAAGACTACCAATCTAAAGATCTAAATCTCAGGATTATGTTGCTACTCTTGTTAATCTTGAAGTGTTCCAGCAACTAGAAGATTGGTTATTTACAATTTTGAGACATTTCTTTTCTTTTTTTGGCTTTGCCTCTATCTTAGTGCATTTCTTATTCAATGTTTCTTATCAAATTTCTTGATCAGTCACACCTATTAGTGATAAAAAGATAATAGAATGCTTTATATTTAAATTTTACTTTTTTATTTATTTTAAATGATAGCATTTATTTGACTTATTATTATTGTCATTTTTAAGTCCTAAAGATGCTTTCACAAATAACCAATTTTAAAGGAAGCTCAAGAGAAGTCAATTGCGGAAATGCAAATTGGAAATCCAACGGCCGTGATTTAGTTAATTAGTCTATGTAATCATATCAATTTTAAAACCAATAACCACAAAACCAAGAAAACAATGGCAATAAAAATATCAGAAATGGAAAACACTCCTAAAATTCATGAAGCCAAATCTTACAATACACCACAAATAATAAAATAAAACTTAAAAATAAAAATAAATTGCTTTCTTTCATTGTTAAATTATTCTCCTTCCTCCTTTCCAAATGACCAACTTCATCGTCCATTAAGCTTCAATGCACATACATTGCAAAATTGTTTAGTTGTCACCTGTCTAGTAAAATTTTGTCACGTTAATATTTAATCTAATAAACAAATTTTTTTTTTAAAAAAAAAAAAAAAAAAACCCAACGTGATATGTATGTAAAGTGGTTTTATTTAGATGAATGCGTGGATATAACATAAGAAGAATCTCCCCGTGCAATGTCGCCCCGCCACATGGCAAAGCCGATGGCCGTCTGATCACAAAATGATATGATTTCCCAACTATTTACAACCGTTCAAGAAAAAAATAAAGATTCAAATTTTCTAAAATGATCTTCTCAGGTCAAAGCACTAAATCCACCACCTTTCATCATCTGCTTGAACTCTTTAAGATCAACCATGCCGTCACCGTCCACGTCAACCTTCATGATCATCCGCTTGCAATCCTCTATGGTTCGGCCTTGCTGAAGCCCGAGCGAGCCCAACACCGATTTCAACTCGTCAAACGTGATGAATCCGTCGCCGTTTTGATCGAACACGTTGAACGCTTCTTTCATGTCTTCTTCCTCGTCGCGCTCGTCCATTATCGACTTGTACAGCGCACCGAATTCATCAATGTCGACACACCCATCTCCGTTGGCGTCGATTCTTTCGATCATCTGCGTTAGTTCTTTGTCTGGGATGTAAATTCCTAAATTCTCCAAAGAATCATTCAACTCCTTCATGGAAATTCTTCCGTCGCCGTTCCGGTCAAACATTTGGAAGACACGGTCGAGCTCTGCTGGGTCCATTTTTTTTAATGAAGTCAGAGATTGAAGGGGCAGTTGCTGCCGCCGCTGCTGCTGCTGGTGGGCGGCGGCGGCGGAGGAGGAGTACCAAGAAGTGGGGAGCAAGAAACGGAGTTTCTTGGGGACCAAAAAGAGAATGAAATTGTTGAGGATATTGTAAAGAAGGAAGACTCTGAAGAAAATGGATGGCATCTGGGGAAGGAATGATATGAAATAAGGGGAGAATATTTGAAGAAATTTGTGTGGTTAAAGTTGGAAGCACAGAGAAAGTTTTGGGAGAGAAATTGCTTAATATAGGCAGAAGTAGAAGTTCCGGAAGCTCTGAGAATTGTTTACAACGAAGAGAGTTGAATTTAATTCAATTCATTTTCATGATTGCTTCCGTTTGTGGATGCCCCTTTTTAGAGCTGTCTTGTGGGGTGACTTGGTCTGTCAATTTACGCGTATTATTACACCATACAAATAGTATTATTAATAATGTTAATAACAATATTAATATGGACAAATAAAAATTGTGGGACCTTAATGGAATTAGCCCATTGTTTATTATTATAACGGCTATTATTAATTTGCCTACGTTTTCAAAGACGCGTTGTTATAATTGTTGTGTGTTTGGTTTGGTTTTTATTTTATTCAACTGCTTTACTTTATTGATATAAATATATATATATATATATTTTGAATTTATAATATAAGGCCGTTGATAACGGATCTGAAATGGGAGAGACGTTGGAGGCTGAACCGCCCCAAAAGATGAGGCCGGCAGATAATGACAGTTGGATTGGCCTCAATGGCTTCTACCGCCTTGATTCGTGGAGTGTCGACACGTGGTAACATTAGGGAAATAGTGGGACCGCAGGCGTTTTGTTCTGTCAATTTCTTGGTAAAATTGGTTCATGGGGACAAGTCCTGGACGGCCCGACTGATTCCGTGAATAACCATAAGATTATTTTATTTTTTTTTATAATAATTAGATATTTTGAAGTTTTAATATGTTTATTATTAAATTATATTATATATCCTAATTAATTCTGTTAGAGTGTTTAGTACGCATACACTAAAAGTTATTTGACGAATTCATAAATTATGAGTTAAATAATTTAATCGTTAAAATAAAAATATTTAACAAGAATTTTTTTGAATAATTATCCTTATAGAACATAAAATAATTAATTATTATTTATTATTATTATTATTATTATTATTATTATTATCGTTATTATTATTATTTTTTTTATTATTATTATATTTATTTATTTACATATTTATCTCTAGAGAAATATAGAAAGTATCGTCGAGGGGTTTGCAGGGTCGGAACACAGAGACTGACAGTTGGCTTCATTAACGAAATTGAGTACTACTCCTGCTACACTCCACTAATTGACTGAATTAAAGCCAACTGTAAACTGATTTTTGACTAAAATTAAGCCTGTGATTAAGAAGGAATAAAATTAATGTGCTAAAGCCCTTGATTATGGAACTTCACTTTACAACATATAATCTATTGGGTTACGTGTACATATGCAATTCTATATTATAACACCGTCAAAATTTTCGCTCACATTTTCTTTATGCTTTTATTTTTTTTAAAAAAAAATTAAAGTATGCTCCCAGTTAAGAATTTGGAAGAAATCCTTTTTTCAAAGTTGTTTAACAATCTCACCGACTCTTATGGCAAAGTAATCAGGATAGATAAAATATTAGTTAAAACTTATACAATTTCATGTCCGTTCAAATTTAAAGTCAGATTTTGATCATCAATAATATTACATATTTTATAAATTTATGTTAAAATTTTATTTTTAATATACAATATTTATTAATTGATTGATATATTTTTATAATTTTTAAAATTATTTATTACATCATTTTATTAATACATTATTTAAAATACAAGTTTGAAAACTATAACATTACTCTTAAACATGTTTAGTTTAATTCAAAAAGTACTCGATTTGTTGTATTACAAAATATTTAATCGTTAAATTAGTACAAAAATATTTTAAGATACAATTAAGAAATTGAATATACTTCTTAAAAATAACTCAATTAATTTGATCTCTTGTATCGCTAAAATAATGAATTATACAGTAAATTCTCTCTCACAATAATATGTAAGAACACGATTCATTTGTTATCAATACCTAAAGGGTGGAAGGATGGATATAAAGTGTACAAAGTCAGCAATGCAAAGCAAAGCAGTTACATGATCAACACAATTAAAATATAAGATTAGCAATTAAGAGTATTACATTTCAAGGACAAAGTCAACAAAAATCATCTCTTACTACAACTAGTATATAATGCATGCTTGCTTGCCTTCACATGCAACAACAACAACAACAATACCTAAAAAGTTCCCCCATTTTTTCAATGTCAAGATCCCCAACTTAATTTTCAAAGATTGAAAGAGTAAGTCAATTGGTAATCAATATTAGTTAATCATTTTCATCTTAAAACACTTTCAAGCATGAATCTCATTTATTTATGAATAGTCAAATTAAGGTTAAGACTATATTTGAAACTATTAATAATTAGAAAATTTATTTTTATTTTTACAGTTATTTTTGTTATCTCGTGATTCTATCATATAATATTTTTAATTACTTAATACTCATGAGACCTCTATTTTGAATAAATTTTAAGATTAAAAAATTAATCAATGAGAATATAATGTTAGTTAAATTTAATCTTAAGTTCGTAAGATTTTTATTTAAATTAGTGAATTAATTTACTTTAAATGATTAAAGTTTTATTTTATACGCACGGGGATTATTTTTTAATTATGATATGTTTAATCCTAATGCTTCTGATTCAATTGTTTAAAAATTATGAAAAATGTGACATTATTGATTCTATTCTTACATCAATGTTACATAGGGATCAAATTGGGAAAGAAATCAAGAAAATTTTTGGATTTAAACATAGAATTTTGACTCTGACACAGTGTTAACCTAACTGCTTAATCTAATATTGATATTTAAAGTCATATCTCAGAACCAAAGTTGACTTAGCCTAGTTGGATTATGATCTCTTAATTATAAATTAAAAATCATTTAAGCAACTTGTGTGTTGTGTAGATCAATAATATTGTTGTAAGATAGTTGAGGGGAATCTGAATATTATATGTATTTATTGCAAATAAATATTAATAATGGAAATAAAAATAATTGATTTGACTTAACAAGTGAAGGGTTGTTGCAGAGGGAAGAGACAAAGTTTCCATTATATTAGGGAAGGAAACATTTCTGTCTTCGCCTTTGATTGAGCTGAGCTGTCTTCAATCAATTATATATATATTTTTTATATTTTTCAATTGAAAAAATAAAATAAATCACATGGGATCCCTGCAACCTCAAATTAACTACCCTTCAATCATGCCATCACACACGCCCCTGCAAATTAAAGATATAAATGTCAAAAGCTTGCTAGCTTCCATTTTCTCTGTGCCCAAAGTGTTAAGAGTGTGGATTTAACTCAAAAGATTAATGCATTTAGTCATATATTTTATGACGTTAAAATTATTATTATTTTTTATAATTTAATATAAAATGTGACATAAGCTAGATATATTTATTTAATAATATAATTAATTTTGCATAAATTTGATTTTGTATTATTATTATTATTATTGTTGTTGTTATTATTCATGCTATGACACGATAATAAAAAAATTATTTTCAAAATATAAAGTTCACACCTAAATTTTATTTTAGAGAGAGAATTTAGAGCATAATACTTTAGGAGAGTCAATCCTCAAAAAATGACTCTCAATCACAAATTTAAGTCACGAACTTTAGTTTTTAGTTAAGTTAAGTTCCATAAAATTGTATAGTATAATTTTTTTATATATTTTTAAGTTTTTTGTAAGATTTTTTAACTTATAATTTGCATATAAATATTTTAAAAAATACTATAAAAATTAAAAATTATAATAAGAGAATCGAAGATTATAATTATAAAAAATAAAAAATGTATCATACAATTTCATACAACATTGTAGCGCTTGGTTACAATAAGATTTGTTATTCCATTGTCCAAACACACAATGTTATTGATATATCAACTCTTTATTACTTTGAAATTAAGTAAATTAGTTTTCTTATATCAGTTTCATGAAAACATACACCTTTTTTTTTTTTTTTAATTTTGAATCTACTTGAAAAGATTAAAGCCTTGATGATAACATCCAAGCTTGATAATAAAATTTATTTTAATCTTTATAATAAAAAGATACATGACATTTTTTCTTTTTTTTTTTTAAATAAATCTACCTGACATTTTAAATCGTAAAATTATAAAATTATTTTATTTTTTATTTTTCTCTTTGTTTTTCTTCTTTTCATATCTTTTTAATCATTTTTTCTCAACTCTCCATCTTTTGATTTTCAATCTAATATAAATCCATTAATTAATACGCAATCAACATTCCTCTTTATAATCCATAAATTTTAACACCAAATAAAGTAACTTTTTTCTAGATTTTTTTTTCACAACACAAAAACATTAAAAAAAAAAGAAATTAAAGTAGTATTTACTTAACCGAATTTTCCACTTAACATCTTAAGGCTTCACCATCTCAACAGACGAGGCATTAGGGATCAAATAATGATTAGGCGTAGTAAGTTGTCTAACAAGTTTTGGAAATTATCATCCAATTAAAATATGGCAAGTCAATAGAGATAATAAAATTTAAAATATCACTTAAAAAGAAAGTATAGTGTTTACAAAAAAATAAAACAAATATTTATTCGAATTAAAATTTCTAAATTTATTTTTTTTTCAGGAAAGTTAAAGAAGCAAACAAATTAAATCATTTAAAAATACTTGAGTCACAAAAACAAAACATATCCATTTTAGCTTCACTCTTTTTTCATTTGGGCCGGGCTGTAGCCCAAGTTATACCCATTTCCACACTTCCGTTTGCTGAGTTTCTTTGTCTGTAACATGTAGTTCAATTGAAAAAAAAAAAAATTCAATTTCTTTTCAACAATTTAATCAATTTATTGAACTCAGATGCACAAAAAAAAAAAATCGAAGTAAATAGAGGGGATTTGGTCCAGGCCTTTCATCCTTAAAAGGATGGATGTCGCTGCAGTGACTTACGGGAAACTCTGGATAATCAGATTATCCGTACATTCTTCTAACTTGTAAAAAGTTGATAGCTTCCCAGCTTGTCTCGCTTTCGCTTACACAAGAATCCTGACATGTGCCACGTAACTGCTTCTTCTTCAATCGCATTTTGTACATCACTTGGTTTGGAAGATGTTCCATTTGTAAAAATTACAACGTTAAAAATTTTTCTCTCACATAAATTAACCAAGGCCGAAAATGTCTGAAACTCTTGTTAATACATTAATTATCATTGTTATCACTAATTTTTAGTGAGAATTTGATTTTAAAAAAGATGTTTATTTTTATCAATTCATTTTTTTGTTCTATTCTTTACTAGTTTATTTTATAAAAAGGACAGCTATTATCTCTCTCTCTCTCTCGCTCTCTTTTTAATATATTATATTGATGCCTGTCACTTTTGTTATGGACTTATCATGTAGACTCGAAGCTTCAATAAGTGAAGACTCATAGGGTATGTTTGATTCACTGCATTAGGGGACTAGGTTGTATTGAAAAAAAAAATTGTATAATTGGAGTGTTATAGTGCAAATGATGGTCCAAATTTGACCTTCACCCATGTGGGTCAAGCCTGCACTATACTATATTATAGTGTTTTTCATTTATATTGTTATGATAATACATAATATAAGATAATAATATATATATAATATAACAATAAAATATAATGTGATGATATATTATAATAATAAAATATTATACTATATTATTTTTAAAATAATAATATGACAATAAAATATAATATTAGTATAATTTCAAAAAATAGTAATGCAATCTAATACATTATTGTATCAAACATATGCTAACTTACAATACAATACATGTTACACCAAATACAATATATATTTTTATTTAATTTATTATTGTCCAGTTCAATTTAATGCAGTCTAATCTATTTAAAATAAGACAATCAAATATATGCCACCAAGCCTAGGATTTAAGATTCATGAAAAGAACTATGAAAATAATGTTCATGCTCTTCCTCTTGAAAAAAGAAGATTAAGTTTATAAGGTCAAGTTGTTTTAGTTTAAGTACAATCAGTTTAATTTAAAATAAAAATACATACACATGTACACACGCGTACACACACGAACACAAAGTTAAAGAACATGAAAATGGAGCAGAATGTGTTTGTTGTGTACTTCAATGGCTAAGTTCAAGAAAGTTTACGACTTAAGATTTACAATGAGAGCTAAACTGAAGATATATAGTAATGCTTAAGCTACATGAAAAAATTGAACTAACATGACAAGGGGACCATACAAGATGAAATCATACTTTACGAGGGTGAGGAGAGTGATCTAGTTATGCGTGCCTGGTGCCATCCTGCTGTACTGGTTGTTTGCAAAAACAACCAACTTGTTTGTATTTGAAAGGGAAAGAAAATTGGCAACTTATTTTGCATTTATTTTGAACATGGGTTATAAATTGTGGGCTTGAGTAATAGTGCAACAATCATATTTACTTCTTCATTTTTTGACTTCCCCTCTTAAGCTCAACTTTCCTTCTTCAATCTTGAGCTTGCTTTTGAAAAGAGCAAATCTTTCTTGACTCAAAGGTTTTGTCAACACATCAAGTACTTGACTTTTCATTGAAACATATAGAATGATTTATTCCTTGTTTGTAATTTTATCATGAGAAACAAGGTTTTCTACTAGTGTTGTTGCACTAATTTTATTTTATCAGATGGTAAAGAAACTTCTAATTTGAATTTTTATATTAGATAATAGTGATCTAATCTAACTTATTTCATCACTAACATGAGCTAATGCTTTGTACTTTATCTGAACACTTGATTTGGCCACCTACTGTTATTTTTTTAAACTTTAAGAGATCAAGTTACTTCTAATAAATATATACTACTTATGAATTTTTTATCTTTCAAGTCATTAGTCTAATCTAAGTTAAAGAAGCCAACTAAGTTTGAATCTTTTGTTTTGTTGAAAACTAGATCATATTGAGCTATTTGTTTTAAGTAGTTCAATATTCTTTTGCAAACTTTTTAATGAGTGCCACAAGATTAACTTATTCATTGACTTAATTTTTTTACTATAAAAAATATTTCAAGTGTAGACATAGTTGCCTACTGAAGAGAACTAATCACTAAACTTAATAAGGTTTTATTCTTAATAGGTTTTTTTATTGAACTTGCTGAGCTTAGTTCCTATAATTATATATGTTGTCGCTCCTTTGTAGTTCAACATGTTAATTTTGTTGAGAAATTCTCTAATGTACTTGGCCTAGTAGATGAAAATGGTTTATAGTATTCTAGTAATTTTAAAACTTAGGAAGTAATTTAGATTTTCTAAGTCCTTTAAGGTAAAGGATTGATTATGCTGCTTCACAACTTCTCCAATGCTTCTCATTGCCTGTAGTTATAATGGTATCAATAACATTGATGATGATCAATATGATACCATGTTTTCAAATTTATAAAAGAGTAATGTGTTAAATTTTAAGTTTATGAAGTTCCAACTCTAATTTGCTGACTTTAGATTGACATACTAAGCACTTGGGCCTTGTTGGAGGCCATACAATACATTCTTTAACTTGCATACATAAGGAGGAAAATTAGCGTCAATGATCCTTATAGGTTGATTTATATACACATTTTTTATCAAGTTACCTTTTAGAAAGGCATTATTAATGTCAATTTAGCTTAAGGACTAATTTTTCTATGTTGCAAGTTGAATATAATTTTGACTATGGATGCCTTGATTACTGGGATGAAGGTTTGAGAGAAATCAATGCTAAAAGTTTGTAGGAACCCTTTTGTCACAAGCCTTGCCTTATACTTTTGTGCGCTTCCATTTGAGTTATTTTTCACCTTAAAAATTTATTTATTTCTAATTTTTTTTATATGATTTATATGGTTCAATCTTCCATGTCTTATTTTTGACTAGGGCACTATATTCTTACTGGATACTCTTATTTCACTATGGTTCTTAAGAGTTTCATCTTCACATGTTGGCATTTCAGATTGGGTCATCTGAGACTTCTTTTAAATTGATCTTGGACTTATATATACATACCTTACTTTTGGTTATCATGGGATGACCAGGGATGGCTTGATTGGTGTTTGAAGGATTTTTGAGGTTAAGGTGATGTGTTTAGAGATTGTCTAATTGATTGTAAGAAAAAAAATTTATGATTTGAGGTAACATGTGAGAAAGAGGTATGCTGGGTTCAGGACTTCGAGAATGAAATTAATCAATTGTTTTAATGGTTGTGTTGTGGTCTTATTTTAATGTTGAAATATTTTGAAGTACCTTAAAGAACTAGGTATGCATAATATAAAAAGGGCAAAGTTGTTGTTAGGATTTTATTTGTATTAGATGAGTACAATGAAACAAATTTGAGTTTTAAAGAGAATGAAAATGAATCTTCATTGAAGATTACATTTCTTGCTATTTATATCCTCTTAGATGGGTGGAGAGCATATTTAGCCCTTATGTAAGAGACTATATCCTATGAAAAACCACTTTGAAGTGTAAAATTAAAATTTAATTTTGTTATAGTGTCATAAGAATGGATAACACTTACACCCAAATATTTTTAAAAGTTTTAAATCATGTTTAAAATCAAAGAAAAGTTAATAAAGAGATTTGTTTTCTAAAATGGAGTTTTTTAATTCGTTGATCAAATACACAATAGTGTAGAAAGTGTCCTACAAAAGTTGAGCGACATGCTTAATGAGATAAAAAGATCAAACTTGTTTCAGTTATATGCTTATATTTTTTTTCTACTTTACCATTTTGGTGATCAGTGTAAGAGTAAAAGTATCTTAGTTTGATTCCATGATCTATTAACTAGGTTTTAAAACTCTTAAACTTACCTGCCATGTCATATTGTAATGATTTGATTTTTATGTCAAAGGTTTTCTCAATTTGACTTTTGAATTATTTAAAAAAAATGAAGGCATTTAATTTATAGATTAAGGGAAAGATCTAAATAAATCTGGTATGATTATATATAAAAATAATGTAATACTTATAGCCATTAAAAAAATTGAAACAGTGTTTGTCTTTATAAATATGTTTGGATTAGTTCTAAAGGTGATTTGATTTTTGTTGGTGTGGTTTTGAAGGGGATCTTGTGCATTTTGTCATATTGGCATATTGAGCAGTAAGTATGAGATGTAAGTGAAGCATTTTTTATTCATTTGATCAAAATCATTAAAAGATATAGGTAGATATTTTAAAACTCTTACAAAAAGATGTCTTAACCTTTTATGTCAAGTATCTACTACTTTTAAGTTTTCAAATAATTTAAAAATGCTCTAAGGCTAAATTTACTATTGACAGGCTTTAATTTTAGACCCAAGACTTTAGATACACAAGCTAAGTTTGTTGTCCTAAGTGTTTGAGGATTCAACATTTTACATTTCAATATCTGATAAAGTTTCATTCTAGTATGCAGCAAAACCCTTTCTCACTTCAAATCCTTCGCAACATAATATTTCATATCAATTTCAAATAAATATCATTATCATTCGAAAGTTAAGACACATTAATTAGTTTTTTTTTTGGTAATTTTAGGTACAAATAATATTTTATTGAAATTGATATGATAATGTGTATGGTGTTTAGTGTATTGCATCCAATATGAGGAGAGTAATAGTCTCCTACCACTCTCAATAGCCAACTTGTCATTGCCTCTACACTTGACTGATGAAAAGGTTTTTCAGAAAGTTGGTGGCATAATTAATGGCTCTACTATCCATGTACCAGCTAGGATCAATAAAAAATTTTAGTGTTGCTACATAGGCTAACTTAGGATCATATTTAATTTACTAAAGAGTAAACTCTTTGTTGAACTTGTGTTAATAGCCGGCTTTGACTTGGGGCTTCCATTCATTTTTTATGCAATTTTGCTTTTTCCTCTTCCTACATTGTTGAAAGTTTGTTTGTTTAAGGTTCTAGTGTTTTAGATCCTTTTGGTTGTGGCTTTTTAAGCAAAATTAGCTGAGATTTCTTGATGAAAATGAGAGATTGGAATTCCATTCAAATGGTTCAATCTTGGAAATTTCATTCCAGTTGTCCATAACGTACTTTGGCTTAATAACCTAAAGTAAACTTTATCTAGTGATGGTGTTGTTACTCGATATGACACATTGATTATAATGGATTCAAAATACTTGGTCATCCTTTAAAAAGATAAAAGACAAAGATTCTATCTGAGATGAGATCTACTAACGCTTTTAAGGTATTTGATAAAATATTCATTTTCATATAATACTCTGATATGCTTAATCCTTTCTTTTTAGTTAAAGAGTTAAAGCTTCTCAAGTTCTTGATTTTTGACATTCATTTGGCATAAAGATTTTTTTTAAGTGCTGTCCAAAGTTCCGCAGTTGATAAACATCTTACCATAATAGCAAGCATTGATTCATTGAGTGTGGAAAGAATTCCCCCATTAGTTGTTGGCCTTGTTTCTTTCAAGCTTTGTTTTCAACGTTGATTATATTGGTGGTGACCTACAATTTCTTTGCATTTTTTTAAGTGCGGTGATGTTTGAGTCAAGCTAGTTTTGAAGGTCATTTCGTCGAATGGATAGAAGTACTTAAAACTTCCATAGAATGAAGTTTGCTTCAGTAAGCTTAATGATGTTTGTTAAAGGGAAATTGTTGGTATTTTGTGCTTGAAATGTTTTAGGAGGTTGTACTTCCCTAAGGTGAACTAATGGAGTGCTTAGTAATAGAAGTCATGTTACTATCAAGATTTTCAATGCCTGATACCAAATTAAATAAAATAGAAATGGAGCAAAATGTGTTTACTGTGTATTTCATTAAGTTTAAGAAAATTTACAACCTAAAGTTTTACAAAGAGAGCTAAACTGAATGTATACAACAATGACTTAAGCTCCAACAAGAATTAGCCTCAAATGACAAGGAGACCATAAAGGATGAAAATTGCATGAGGACGAGGGGATTGATTGTGTTGCGTCTTGCTTGATTCTCTCTTGCTACACTGGTTGTTTGCATAAATAATCAACCTGTTTGTATTTGAGAGGAAAAGAAAATAGACAACTTAGTTTGCATCTTTTGGGCCTTTTAATATGGGCTGCAGCTTGTGGCCATAAGTGACAGTGTAATTGGCCTAATTTGCTTCTTCATTTTTTACTTTTCTTCATGTATCATATATTTGTGTTTATAATTAGTTATGAATATTTTTTCAAATTGTAAATAAAGATAAAATAAGAAATTTGATAACATTTAACTCTTTAGCATTTAAATAACCAAAATATATTTCTTGTCGCTATGATTGTAATTCAATTATTTGATAGGCATTCAAAAACTTATCACAATTAAACAATGTATATTTAGAAAGACAAAATGAAAAAAGGAAAGGAATGCAAAGGTAAATGGAAGGAGAGTCAGTTGTTACGGGCTGGACCATTACCTCCTCCCTAAAAGATATGTTCATTAGGGTGTGCAGAGCCCCCTTTTATAAACTCTAAGAATAGCCTATTCCTATCTAATGTGGGATTTCGTCACACTCTCACTCACTCAATTCTGTGACGTCCTTATCACAGTGAGACTTCCTGCATACCCGTCCTACTCTATTTCGAGACTTATAGACCCTTCATGGATGTATTGGTTATACATGGACGCTTGGTTGAGATATTAGAATTGGAATGGTTTGACTCTGATACTACTTGTCACGGGTTGGGCCATTACCTTTTCTCCAAAAGACATGTTTATTAGGGTGTGCAGAAGTCTCCTTATAAACATTAAAAATAATCTATTTCTATCCTATGTGAGATTCCGTCGTACAGTAGTATTTTTTGTGGTAGAAATTCACAATTTGTTTTAAGTACAAAATTAGAATACAGTCCACATAATACCGATATTATGTGGGCCTTATCGATGACAGCAAGTTCTTAATAGAGATGCAAACATAAATTGCAACAATCTCTTTCAATGATACATGAAAAATTTGAACCGGGGAACTCGCTCGTACATCACTTGTCAGGATTAAGTCCTAGTATCAATTGAGGCACAACGGTATTATCTTGTACTCGAGCAAAATCTTACATCAACATATGCTCTGACCAGGGTTGAAAAGTTTCGCAATGTGATCAACATAGATTATGCAAGCTAGATGAGCTATCAAGTACGGATCTCATGTATGATCCAATAGGTTCCCATGAGGAGGGCAAGTTCTCAAGGGAGGTTCTGACATAAACCCCGACATATATGTTATATTTAAAAATCTAAAATTTAAGTAGAAAAGAGTTGAGATTATGCTGCAAGGCAGTTGTGGGGTAGAATGACCCTACTTCTTTTGATCGCCTTATCGGTAATTTGGTCCAGCATCTCTTGTCGGCTTCATAAGTATCGTAGACAAGACAACCTGCTGATGAGACCCAGCTGTACTGCTAATCATGCATCCTGTCTCATAGATTATATTCTCACAACAATCACCATCCGTTTAATTTACGGAAAATGACACCACCAATCCCAATATTTACAGGACTGCCAGTTTCTTCTTAATCTCTTCACTGTGTATCTCCATGACTACCGGGAGAAAAGCGAAAGTCTCAAATAAAAATCGAAAATAAAATACGAAGTCAGATTTGGAGGCGCCCGTCATTCTGCCGACTTTCTCGCATTTTCCTCTTCCTTCTCGCCAGCTTTCCCTGATAATTTCCCTATCAGGTTAGCAGTACTCGCTTCGCTACTACTTTACTGTATTCTCGGTCTTGTAGAGAGCTTGTTCTGTTTGTTGATGCCAAATTGTAGGTAAATAAATCAAAATCAAGCTTTCCGTTCTTTGTGCTGGTGTTTGCTTTGTTAAGCTGAGGTTTTTGAAAGTATCTGAAGAGAAAAACGTTTTGTTTCTTTTCCATCCGTTTCTGAGCTACTAAACGGAAAGAATGCCTCTTGCCTTTAATGATTGTTGTTCGAATTTCAGTTTTTCTCTTCTTTACGTCTTCTTACTCGGAAAAGAGATTGAGATGTTATGATTCGTGAATAGAGTCAATGTTGTTGTTTATCTTTATTTTTCTGTTCTGTTTGGGCAACCGAACATTATAGTGAGGTTATTAGCCTTATTTTGGATATTTGATACGAGTTGTTTGTCCAGTTTTATGCATTATTATTGCCGAAATTTTTTTAGAAGTAAGAGCCAAATATAAGACCTGTTGAATTTTGGCTACAGAGAGATGAGAAATAAAGGAGATGAGCAATTCTATCACAGGCATTCAAGGAAGGAACTGCAATGTTTGTGCAAGAAGTATGGTTTGCCTGCTAATAGGTCTAGTTCAGAAATGGAAAAATCGCTGGCCTTTTGCTTCAAGGTAATTTTCCTAGCCCACGGATTTCATCAGTTTCTAAAAGCCAGTGAAGGCAAACCTTGAGTTCCTCCCTTTTATCATCTGTTTAGTGCATCAGAGCGCGGGAATATTTGTTTCTATTTATTTAGATTCTGTGTCGTACAATGATTTTGATTGTTTTATCATTATTGATTTCCTGTAGGTAGGTCTTTTACAATGCTTGTTGAAGAAGAGCTTCATGTTATGTGTAATATAGAATGGAACTTTTGTTTTTCTTTTATTTTCCTCTCATTGTTAAATCTAATCACCTGACTATAATTTTCTATTTTTGATGCTAAGAATTTCTTATCTATTAACAGATTACAATATGTATAGACACTTGCTAGTATACCCCTGCTCCATGTATGCAATGTTTGGATGGTTAATATCCATGCTATATGTGTTGGATATTTTGATGGTTAATACCCCAGGTATATGTCTTGGATCCAGACCATGAGCAATATCTTTGATAAGTTGATTGTGAGAGAAGTGTTCTACAGCTTGACTTTAATCCTATCCTTCCTTTCTTGAGGTTAACTGTTTACTGGACTGTTTATTTGCTCCATTCAACGAAGTCACATTCCTGCTATTAAGTTGATTATGAGGTGTTGGTGTTTGTTTTGGTGTTAATTGGATCTTTGGGAATATTGAGGGATTTTTAACGATTTCATCCTATGTGAAGGACATTGATACCTATTAAGTAAGGATCAGTTTCTTTAGGTTGTTTTTTCATGTAAGATAAAAGTCATGCTCAGAAAGAAAATCAGTATTGACAGAGATATCATTTGATGTTTCGGTACTGATTGGCAACATTTTGGCAAGCTTATCTCTGAAATCGTTGGCAGATGGAATCTGGATGCCTTGATTTCGCCTGCAACATTTGGTGTTCCATGAAAAAGTGGGCCTTTGTGCATGCTCTTTTTTGTTGGATGGCACTGCAGCTTCATTGGCCTGGCCTCTCATTACTTGTATAACTAGAATCCTATGCATGATTTTGACAGCATAGTTCTTTTTCTCACAAGTTTGAATGGGTTTGTTTACAGCAAGAAAAATATATTCTAAGAAGATAGCTAATTATCATAGTAAACATGGAGCCAAAGGTGGCCTATTATAAGGTTCGAGAATGTTTGACTTGCCAGCTTGGAATCTGAGATTGGTAGGTTTAGGTTTGGTGAGAATAAATGAGCTTTAAATAATTGTGGGAGAGCTTGAGTCGCTTGGTTTATTACATGCCCATGATTATCTCCTATTCAGATACCAGGAGCATGCTATTAAATAATTATGATTTTACATTTATTATTCAAAAATTTTAGGTGAGGGGTTGCTACGCTTTATTTATTTATTTATTTCACAGATTTCTACACGTGCTCTATATTTGTCTTATTTCCCCTTTATTAATATGATTCTTTTAGTGTTTTATCCTAAAAAAAAAAATTAAAAATCCTCTGTTTTCGACCGATACAAAATATTTCTTTTTCATCTCATATGCCATCTAAACTTTCTTTGGTACTGGGCTTTTGCCAAACTATGACATTATATGAGAAAAATTAACTTAAAAAATTAGGAAATATCTGAGTTCAGTTTTTGCGTGGACATTTCTAGATTTTGGACATGTCTAAAAACCTCTTTCTTGACGGATTTCACTATTTTCTCCTGATGTTTATTTCCTAACTTTATTAAGTTACCAGAAACTAAAATGCGCTCTTTCAGTGACACTAGAGATTTACTAAAGCATGAAGTTGCCAAACCTGAATGTATACTGCACAAGATGTCTTACCTACATCTTAGTAAGCAGGCTCTGATTTTTTGTCTGCTCCATAATTATTTACATATGAAATATTATGTATCTAATTTCCTTCTCAGGCATGACTTTTAATTCGCTTATTTTTCTCTTTTGGTCCCTGTTTGATGAGTTGGAATATTCTTTTTTGATGCCAATATGTCCACGATATTGATGACTGACAAATTTGCAGAACATGAATTCAATGGCTTCTGGAGAAAGGTTAGATGGGACTCAAGAGGCTTTGTTTCCTACATTTATGATAAGAGGACCGCAGCCTGGAGCACCATTTCATTCTTTGGAGGATGGTGGAAAAGGTATGCACCATTTAGCAATTGCCTAGTAAGTCTGTGCGTCAGATTTTGTAAAATTTTTCTTACTTCATCATTTGGTGTCATTATTGACTTGTTTTAAAATTGATGGATTACTTGAGCAATTACTTGGTGCTTCTGCAGATAATATTGCATTGATTTCCTGTCCTAGAGAGGAAGTAAACAGAGGCAAGTATTCTCAAACTGTAAGAAGTAATGAATTGGGTGTTTGCATCGGGGATAGAACTTATGCTAAGGTCCGATTCTCTTCCTACATTTATTTCTGTGCATCAAACTTTATAACCAAAAAGTTCTTCGACTCAAGATAAGAGTTTCATAGGCCTGGCATGATGCTTCCTTTGCCTCCTCTTAATCTGTCAGTGAGATTGCTTGAGAGCTTCATGTGTTTTGCTGACTTTAATTCTCACATGGATCATGCTTTAGTTTCAACATTTCATGAGAAGAATGCATCTGTTTTTCCCTTCTGAAGCAAGGACAAATTGTTTCTTCTCCCAAATAACTCGACTGTTACTTTTTCGATTAGCAATACAAAAGATGCTAAGAATTAGATAAAAGCCAACTCTTCTTACCTCTGAGAAAGAAGGAAAATGATGAGGACTCTTAATTCTTGGATTTTCATCATATTGAAAAAGAAATAGTGTTATTTAGCTGTATTGACGAGTTAATGTTGTTATTTAGTTTTCATTAAAAACTTTATGCATTTGCCATTACAGGATGGCCTTGGCTGCTCAATGCATTGTTTCCTGGAAACATCAAACTCTCCTTGTCTTTCTCAATGTGTTAGGAGTGATTTGAACAGCAAGGTGTGTCTGAAAACAATCTTGTGTAAGGATTGTTCAGGAATCGCAAGAGATGACAGGATAGAGGATATATGTTCAATTCAACATTCAGATGTAAATTTTTTTCTCTCCCCTAAAGAAAATGTTCCGTCTTCTGATATGAAAACTATTCGAAAAGCTTCTCCATCTTCTTTTGAGTTTTATGTCCATTCAGAAGAGGGGATTAAGCTTTGTGTTGATTTTAATTCTAGCCCATCAGACTGGATTAAGAAGTTGAAGAGTGAGGTGAACATTTCTGAAAATATGTGCCAAAACAATTCTCCTAGTTTTCATCAGGAGCTTGGGTGCTTTGGAGAGAGTAATGAACATGTTAAAAGTTCCTTTCTGTGGAATATAGATGCTCATCAAAGTAAGGATGACATTGTGCAATCCGAGTCTTACCCAAGTATATTAATGAAAGAAAATAACCATGTGGTGTTCAATCTTCCAGATGGAGATGATGGGTCTTTAACTTCTGTTAGAACAAAACCAAGTGGCTTTGCTGAGGTTGTGTCAGAGCATGGACAGGAAGATCAAGGAGTTATCTCATCTGAACCCAATTCTCATGCACGTGATGGTATTCATTCTTCTACCGATGAAAACGGATGTATAACCACTTTTTATTCAGATGTTGTTAATACTTCTAGGAAAGAGTTCGCTGGAATAGATACAACAGATTGTCCACCAAGTCTTGCCTCATTTGAGCACAAGAATTCAAAGCCCGGCAATGAAATTTGTGAAACCCAGGACAACAGTCACTGTCTTGTGAACTCTTTGTTGGTAATTGATGGATGCCCAGAAGGCAGTTTGGCAGAGACGCCAGTGTCAGAAGCTGAGGTTCAACAGAATACATCATGTGTGCCCTGCAGAAATGGTGAACTACTGGATTTGGTTTATCCTACAGATAATACAAAAACAGAGCAAAGTGGATTAGCCAATTCAAGTGGGCCCGACCTTGACATTTGTGGGGAATCATTTGCCAACTGCATGTGGTAGACCAGATGCAAAGATTTTAAGGAGCTTAAAGCATTTTGCTGCCATGGTACTTCCTAGAAGGTCCATGCGGCTGGTCTCTAAGGTTCTTTCTTGGACTTATCTTTAGTCCTGCGATTATGTATGTGCCATCATCTATATTGGTCTACTTTACATTTAAGAAAGATTGTCGGAGAAGCTGAAATCGGTCATTACCTTTTTTAAATGTTAGCTTCTATGGTCTTTTTATTAATTGCTTCCTTGATAGATTTCTATGATTCCCAAACTGTTCAAGGTAACTAATCTGTCAGTTATCTTGTGAATAAAATTGGATAGTTAAAAATCCCAGAGAAACTATAAAATGTAAACCTAGTGGCATTGAAGTCTCAAGTTTGTATACGAGGAAAATCCTGGATTACAATTAATATGCATTAAAGTGTCCTTTGACCATGCAACTACTTTTGGAGTTGATGCTTTCATATGCAAACTTCAGTATATTACATAATGCTCAAATTCAACTGTTTAGGTTAGGGAATTTGTATCACCCCCCCCCTTCTCCCCTTTTTTTTTTTTTTCCCCTCCTATGTCTCTCTCTGCTAATTTATGAAAATAAGTTTAACAACAACTTAAACCCAAATCTATCCTGATCCCAACTCTCCCAGCTGGTGCCTCAGTCTAGGTCCAGGTCATCTGTGTTTCTTTGTTAATTACCCACTGTGTTTGAAACCCTAAGGGGTTAGTCAGTGCTCAGGCATGTGGTTAGTTCCCATGTGGCTGTGATTCCTTCAGGTCCACCTACTTGGTAAAATTCCACTAGTTTCCGACTTCCTAAACATTTAAATATTTTGTGGTTTCTAACTCAAGTTTGCTAAGCGTAGGTTTGGAGGATTTAGATCACCAAAACAAAAAAAAAAAATTACAGTTTTTGCTTCTACTGAGCACTAGATTGTGAGGAGGTGAACTGCTTTACAAGCCTGGTCACAGCATGACACAAAGTGGGAAAGCTCTAAATGACCAGCTTTAGATTTGATGGGCCTTCTATTTTCAAAAAAAGATCGAGAATGTAACTTCTTCATCTGATTGTCTAGTTATGACCAGTTACATTGAATTGCAAATTTGTGACACTTTGTTTTCGAGTCTTTTTCTGCATCATTGCAAAAGTGGTCAGTGGTATCTATCTATCTTTTTGATTGACTTGAAGGTTGAGAAAGAGTAGCACCAGTATCAGTTCAGATGAATGAGACCTATATTTTAATTTTAAGATTTCAATTACCTCAAAACTTTTTCCTTTGAAGCTCTTTTTTTTTTTTTGTGTCTGAATGCTTTTGTTTAACTTTGATTGTGTTATGGTTTTTGTTTGAATGATCTTATCGTTGCCCAATGGTTTTATCAACTTACTATTAACACTATCTTTCTCAGTGTTTTATTTTATTTTATTTTTTTTATGGTTCTCTTCAAGGAGACCTGTTTATGAGATTCATGCATATATTGTAATTTCCCCGAATGTCTGAATTGGCCTACACAATACCCAATTATACCATTTGGATCTATTTTTCTTGCATCATATATGTCACCTTTTGCCTTAACAATTTTTCTCTGTAGTTGTTATCATTCTCCAGTGAATTGGTGACTGGCATGCATGAGGCCATATCGAGTGACATAATTTATCAATTGTTTGGATGCTGGAGTACACATAGTAAGTGTGATGCTTTTATTCATCTCCTCTTGCAAAATAATGGGGGTATCATTAGATTTGAATGAAGTTAATGTTTTTGCTTGCATTCTTTCTGCATAAAATTTGAAGCTGTTATTTCGTCTCATAACATAAAAGTATATTTGGGACTATTATGTTCTTACTTAATTTTAAAAGTACCATTTTGGGACTGTTGTGTTTTTACTTAAGTTTATAATTTTAAAAGTACAACTTAAATTGCTCGATAAATGCCAATTATTATCTAGTAGTTAATGTATTTTGCAGTGGTTATGACTTTGAAGGCCCAACACCTCAAATCCCAAACACACTCTCAGTAGAATGCGGAAGCCACATCGGTTTCTGGGTTTTGCATTTGATTATGTTTTCTCAACAAGATCTTGACCTCAACTAGTGCTTGTGATCACATAATTGAAATCATGTCAGTTTCTGGGTTCTGCGTTTGATATCAACTTTAAGAATCTATTTCGGGAATTTGTTTCTTGCCTCCCTGTTTTATATAACTTGTGATAGGGATTTTTATGATTTCTTATTTTTGTTTAAATTTTTTTAATACCTCTTGGATTCCTAATTGTTGCTGCAACTGTGAAATTATTTATAGGCTGTAATGTCAAACATTTTAATGTTATTTATTGATTTTCTAATTTCCAGTACAATTTGGAATATGTTGCAGGTTACTACATTGTTTGAAGAACAATTACAGACAGAGATAATAAAATTACTAGGGATTCTTCTGAGTTGTTTAATTCCCTACAATATTTATCGTCTGTCAACGTAGTGTCAGAGAATCATAGTTTTAGGAAAATAAAAACGAAAGTAATATTGTTCTTATATTCGAATTTTTTTGAATCAGAACTTTGTATTTGTATATTTGTCTGCGTTTTATCCTCTGTAATTCCTTAGTTAATGTGTATTTGATAAGATTATTTTGCATATGGACAATGTCTAGCATTTATGCCCTGAAATTTTATTTAGAATTAAAATTTCAGTCAGCTGATTTAAATGCATAAATACAATCTGATCATGAATCCAGTAATACGTCAATACTGTAGCGTAAATTTAGCAAAAGTTCTCACATATAATTATATTCTTACAAACTGTTGTATTATAGTAAAAAGTTCTCACATTAAATTGCATTTTAGTATCCCTGATAAGGTATATTGTATATTACTTTGAAAGTGAGTAACAAATATTTGACCACCTATTTTTGCATTCACAGGTGTATATTGTTATGGGTTGCGTCCCTGGCAGATTTTGATCAAATCAAAATGGGCTTAGGGAACCAACCAAAGCTTTATAATGACAAGTGGACCATTATCATCATCATTCTTAATCATCCATTAGCTTCACAAACAAGTCTCGTGTGAAAAAAGAGGGTTCATAAACAAGTCGTTCCACAAATGGACCACAACATACAAGTAGACCTTGTTAATTTTAAAATTCGTCAAAAATTTCTCTTAAAATCTGAAACTAGTTAAGGCTTTCTTTAAAAATTTGTTAGACAGCTCTCTTGAATATTCATAAAATTAGGGGTGTGTGGCGATTTCGATTTTATTCGGAACTGTAATAATTTAAATTGAAAAATAAGTTCATGAACTAAAATTGGTTCATTTGGGGTACATTTTATTCTAAAAATTAAGAACCAAAATTAAATCAAAGAGTCAATTCAATTTTGAATTCAAAAGTAATTTTATGCAAAACACAATTTATTTATAATAGTTGATCTAATTTTATTTACTTTATAAAAGTAAAATAAATACAAATTCATATTTAATAAATTATTTAATTAATAAAATAATAACATTTGAAATCTTTCATTAAAGTTATGAAAAATTAATTTTATTAATTTTAAACAAATACTTTCAGTTAAAACAAAATCTATACTATTGAAATCTATTACTGAATTTATATGGATGTAATTTTTACATAATATATATTTGGTTCAAGAAATTATTTATTTGAAGAAGAGAATACTCTTTATCCCTGGATCTATATAGAATAAATTAACTAATATGTTTATTATTTTTATTTAATTTAATTTATTATGATATTTGTATAATAATTTAATAAAATAGTAATATGTAGATATTTATTTTAAAATTATTAAATAAGTTAACAATTATAATAAATAAATATTGTTATCTATATAATTGCATTATTGTAAAAAAAAAAAAAAATTCTTTTTCATGATATGTAATATTAATTTGAGTAATAATATAATATTTTTTTAAAATAATTTGACTTATATCAAATTCTTTTTGATAACTTGTTTCTATTATCTTTCATTTACTTTATTTTTTATTTATATATTTTATGACTTTCATATTTAATACTATTAATTTTAATTTTTTAACAATATTTTATAAAATTAAAAATTAAATGATCAAATAATTAATAAATAGAGTAGTTTATTTATGAACTCAAATCGAATTAAAATTGAATGGAAAAAAATAGGGTGCCTAATTTTGCTCACTCCTATATAAAATTTATGAAATTAGAAGAGTTCATGAAATTAAATGGTGTGATTTAATTTTGATATGTAATTGAAATTGACACTTTAACAAATGCAATCATAAAAAAAAAATAATTAAGTGGCATTGGGACATTCACAAATATTCATTAGTGGTCAACCTATAGCTATTAATAACTAATTTCTTTTAATAGTAATTTTGTACCACATAATTACATAACATATAATTAATTCATTTCAATTAGCTTCTAAGACTGTCAGTTTACTCAAATTACAAGTAAAAAGTATAATAGCTCGCTTGAGCCATTGTCTAAAATGAAATTGCAAAGGGATAAGAAATTAAATAAGATATATACATAAAAAAATGAGTAACATATATTTATCCAGTGTTAACTACAAGGAAAACTATAATAGAATTTTTTATAAATAAATAACTAATATATATTTATAACCCAACTCAAATAAAACTTATATTTGGGGGTCATATATGCCACTTGATGACCATTTTGCCTTCGCAAAATTTTGCAATTGACAAAGTTTACTCAAATGTATCACCTGTTTATTTTGTTTTGTATTTTTGCCAAATAATCCATTCATTAACAACAAAACCAGTCAATACAACAAAAACTCAAGAGCATTAGCCTTGCTCATTCGATAAGTTTGTGATTATGACAAACGAATCTAATAAATAAGTATCTCAATCAAACTATATTGTATAATACATGTATGTTTTGTTTTTCAAATACGAAAATAAAGTTTATATTGTCATGCTGGTAATTTTTGCTTACTTAATGCATCTTAAAGGTTTAGAATTGTTATTATGCCAGTCTCATTACTTTTTTGAGTGATTTTATTATTTTTTTTTGAACATGCTAAACTTGCAAAGAAGATGATAAACAATATTAATCTTGACATTTTTCAAGTTTCTTGATGTTTGTCATTGAGTCCTCACAAGTTTTTTGAGATCTTGACAAAATTTGTCGAGATTATGTTTATCTTGACAATTGTCATTGAGAAAAAATCTTGATAAAAATTGTCGAAAAATTTATTTTCTCAATAAAATTTATTGAGGAAAACACAATTCATCGATAAAATTTACCATTTTTTTAGATTACCAGAATGATAATATTTTGATATTCAAATCTGACAATAGTTTTGTTTTTGACACAAATGCCAACTGTTTATTTCACGATGAGGTCATAAAAAATATCAATAAATAGTAGTGGAATTTACAATGGTGATAAAGTATACAATTTAGTTGTTAATTATAATATAAAGTATGAGGCACTAATTGTCGAGCTATATTCTTTGCATGAGGTAAATTTCATTTGAGTGCATAATAAAATTAAGAATAATATATAAATATTGATTTCCTTTAATATTATTTAATTAATGACCTTTGAAATAGAAAATGATAGAGAGTTACCTGTTTATGTGCATTTGTTTGTATCACGAATACAAACAAATTTTACAAATTTTTTTTTTTTTTAACAACACTAATCAAGTCAGTTCTATGCTTTTTACTACCAATGTGCATACATTGTACTCTCTAATTTGATATAATATTGATTCTATGAGTGACTATTATAATAATATTGAGGGTGAACAAGATACATAATTAAATGACACATCTTAAACATTTGGTATTAGCAATGTCCCTAAAAACCGAAGGCACGAGGTTTTTTTTTGTGGTTGATCACCTTTTAGTCTTTCCATGTCTCTCAATGCTCATGTGTCTCATGTTCTAGTAAAAGTGATTGATCTATCTCCTAATTTTCATGTGTCTTTAAATGTTCATTTGCTACAAATATATGTGAAGTTATAGGTTCATCACTGCATGATCTATCACAGACAATGCCTTCAATCTTGCCATCATTTACACTCCCATTAGACGAGTTCTTTAGATCTATTGATGTGAAATAATAGTTGGAAAACTTTTTGAAAATAAAGAAAAATTACACAGAGATTTTGGCTTACAATGAAACGAAACTCTTAGTTTAAGATTCATGGGTCTACATCTAACTATTTTAAAGCCAAATGTGTTGACGAAAGATGTAAATGTCAAGTTTAAGTAAAATTGGTACGAGTAAAAACATATTTTCAAATCAGACAGATAGATAAAATGCACATATACTTTTCAAATTAATTATTTAATAGATATCATCAAATGATTTATCAGCTTGTTGGTGAGCTCATATAAGATAAATTTGCTGATTGTAGCTAATTAATTATACATAGCTAAAAATATTTAAGTTGACATTCATAATGAATACGAGGAATTAATATCACATGCAAATGCTTCGTGTGCTAAGGAAGCGGCACTCATATTTGTATGTAGCAATCTTGTGAAATTTTATAGTTTTTTATTAATATACTATCATATTCTATAGTTGTCAATGTTGAACCTGTCACACATATTTAGAGTGATCAAGATAATTATTTTAAATATTTTTTAATAACACTTAGCGTTAGTATCAATGAATTTTAGTCATCAATTAGACCAATAATTACTACTAATAGTACCTTTTTGAAGGAAAAATAACATGGAGAGCTATTTGTGGCAATCTATAAGGACAAGAACGATCAAATATTTTTGTTACTTTTTAGAATTAAGGATAATAAAAGTGATAATTTGTGAAAGTAGTTTATATAGAAACTATAAGGAGTCGTTAGGAAGGTAAAAGATTTGGTGTTCATTTATTACTGTCATAGAAATATAAAGAAAGCATTATACTTCATTTTTTCTAACGTAACATATAAAATTTTTACTTATCATGTTTCAAAAAATGTGCATGTAAGTTCAATAGAATAAAGACAATTGAGGTATATAAATTTATGAAGGTTTTTCTTATTGCTATTAAGACATATCATTTTAATGATTTCAATGATCAAATGTCAAAATTAAGATAAATTAATTCTAAAGTAGCGAAATATTTAGAAGAAAAAATTGAATGCTACAGGTGGACTCGAGCACACTTTACTAATAAGAGTTATAATATTATGACTATTAATATTACTGAATATAAAAATATAATACTACAATATGCGTGAACACTTTCCAAAGTCATTAGTCAAATTTTTTAAAAGTCTACTTTAAAAGTGGTTTTATGAAAGGAGAAATGAAGCAGCTTAGGTGGAAATCCATCTAATAAAGTAAGTTCAAGGTAAAATCAATAAAATAATAAAGGTAATAAGAAATATGATAGTGTGACTTGTTGATTGATTTGAGTACTACGTGAAGGATGGAGAAAGAGATGCAGTTGTGGATTTGAATGTTAAGAGTTGTACATGTAAAAAATTTGATTCAGGTTAATTACTGTGTTTACATGCACTTACAATGTGTAGACATGTGTGCTTCTAGCATCTCAATCTTTGCTTTTATTACCATGCAACAAATGCACTTGTTGTCGTATATTTAGATATAATCTATCTCATTAGTTAGATTAAGTAGTTTTAAGTGAGGTGCAAGATACTGTTTTGATATCATCTATTCAACACCCTAAGTCAGGTCGATGTTAGGTTCAAAAGAAACCTTTTGCTAGTAAGGATGTGGCATAGAAAATATGTTCCCGATGTAATTAGTATGGATAATATAAACAAACTTGCAAAAATTTGATGCCTTTGCAGCCCAATTAGAATTAGAAGATGTATACATTTTTATTTTTTTGTTAATGTGTTATGAATTACAATTAATGTGCATTAATTTTTGTTATTTATTAATATGTTATCGAATTATAATTAATACTTATCCTTAATGATGCCAAGTTTCAATCAATTTTTTAGGATATTTCTTTTTCAACTTGTATATAGTACAATATATATATATAATATAAAATTGCATGTACATACTACATTAGCTCTTAACACCATAAACTTGGGACCATCTTCTTCCCCAATCATCTCGCATCATATGGCCCAAGATCAAAAACTCTCAAAAATTTTAAATGCTTTATACACTTACAAAAAAATAGACTATAGTTACCTCTATTTGAATCCTATTGTAAAATATGCTCAAGTAGTTTGGTAGTTTGAAATAGTGATATGTCGTTAAACAACTCTGGCCTACATTAATAAAATTCAATATAGCATAATATGGTTGGTAGCTGCTCGGATATGTACTGAACACGAGATAGCATAAAGTCATCCTAAGTTGATAATACGAATAAATTTTATGTTAGTTTAACAATTTAAGAGATCTATTACTGCTATAATCCAATGTTTTTGATCCACAACCATTAGAAAATAGATGAAATCCATGTCATATCATGGCCTTAAACCTTTTACAATGTCTTCTAACGGTCGTATATGACCTATTATATATTGGTGGACCTCTTGACTTTATGCGATACTTTCAATGGCTATTGAAAAATAATTCAAATTATTTATTTCAGCAATAATTAAAAAATTAGCACTATTAGAATTAGTTAATGGTAAAACAAAGACACTTATGTATGTATATGTGTAAATCAATATTTACTATTGCGAGATAATTATAAGCTATTTACGTTGATGCTCTAATAAGTCTAGATAAGCATTAATATGTTGTGGGACAATTGAATAGTGAGATTAGTATATTTGAAATAAAATATATTAAATGAAATGTTATATTTAGACTATTACTTAAATCATCCTCCAACCAGGAACTATTTTTGCTCCTATGTATGGTCGGGCACCATAAAGAATTAGTATTGACCCTATATAACTTGACTAGTCTAACATCACAACTACACATTTAGTATACAATATTAGTTTATTATTTTTATATGCGAGAAACACCACCAAACTTTTATTTCTTTAGCTCGATAAAAATTACAAATAGACTGGTTAGTGGTTTAGTTTTCTTGTACTATTGGTTGAACTTGTTACATATATAGGACGTAAGTGTCTTATCCACAATGTATATGTTTGAAGGCTCTGAGTGGGTATTCTATATAATAATTATTACTATATCCGAGAAGCTATCATTCTCTATATCCAAATTTTCTTGCATTTTGAATACAAGAGTGTCAGTATCAATATATTTTTTACCACAAAAATATCATAAAAATTAAGCAAGTGTACACTTGAAACTAAGTTTATGTTGTGAATGTTTTGAAACACCGATACATCTCAGTCGATAAGGCTTATATTTCTCGTACAACCTCTTGTTTAACAAAGGCAATCTTAGCATGAAATAATTCCTCCTAGCGAAGAAACCTTGCTTGCATCTATACTCGTATGACCTTTATTGCCTTGAAAACCTTGTTCAAATGTACATATTTAGGATTTTTTAGTATGCACATTGTCTCATCTATTAAGAAGGGCATAGTTGGTATGTCTTCTTCAGTACTTGTTGAGAATGTAAAATAAACATTCGTAAGAAATAATAACGTTTGACAAAAGTTCAGCAGAATTCCTTGTAATATGAATATTTTTAAAAAAATTAAACATATACAAAAAAACGTTGCACACTTTTAAATAATTAATTAACTAAAAAATATAAAAAACACACAATCTCAACTAATACTAGGCTTTCAACACCTTCCAATATATAATAATATATAAAATACAAATAATATACATATAAAATATAAGCTAACTAAAGTGGATGAATAGGTAATTACTTAAGATAAAATGGGTAGGCTTTCTAAATTGCATTGCTCGATCGTGTGCTTCGAATCTTTTTAATGCTGCTCCTTCAATTTATCTTGTTTTTTTAACCAATTTCCAAGATAAGTACTTGTATGTTAGCACGCATGAGATTGTGCCGTAAAGATAGCACTTAAATGCTTTAAAATCATCAATTAGTTAAAAGCATAAATAGGTCAATCTTTTTACAAATGTCTTTTACAAGTAAACTTTTTTTAGCAAAGAAAAAGTATACCTTACTTTCTTTGGATAATTATCAATGAATTTGTCCAACTATAAGCATTTGGTATATAATGACCTCGGAAAAAACTTTTCATAGAGTTATTGTGTATACATTATCTCCTTCGAAACCCTCTGTTTATTGGATAATTATTAAAATTTAATCTAGCTATTAGCCTAAACTTAACCTTAGAAAATTGAATCACACACTAGATACTAAAAACTATATTTATTGCTCTAATTTATACCTAAAAGTGACAACTTGCTTTAGTAGTATATTATGCATAAGATGCCTAGAGAACATAAGTTTTTGCATTTGCAAAACCTTTCGAAACATGATTGGTGCAACAAGTTAAGTTGCCCACATGTAAGACAGTGAAGTCACAATAGTTGGATAAAAATTCTTTTCTCATATCTTTAACAGTTGGCTAATATTTTTGTTTATTATACCTATTAGTCTTGCAAAACATTAAGAAAATATTGTACAATAATAACTAAACACATATTACTTTATGATTTTTATCAAGAAATCAATGTAACTATACAAAGTATGAAAATCTCAACATTTTTCATTAGCATTTCGATGAAAAATATTGTCAAAAATATTTCTCAATCAAATTTGTATATCTTTAATGAAATTTGTTGAGATTCTTGACAATTTATTCACCTCTTGATAAAATTTGTCGAGAAATGTTTTCTTAAATTTATTGTTAAAAGCCAAAAATCATCGAGATAGCTTTATCATGACTTTCTTTTTAGCAACTTGACAATAAACTTTGATAACATATACCTCAACAAATTTTGTCAAGGAGTGAATAAATTATCAAGAATTTTAACAAATTTCGTCAAAGGGATACAAATTTCATCTTCTTCCTCAATGTTTTTCATCCTTACTTGACAAATTTGACCACTCTTGACGAAATTGCCTATTATCATCTTTTTTCTTCATTCCAAAAACAAAAGATTTCTCATACAACCAACACAAAAATATATAACAAACCCATTTCTACATCTTTCTTAGATTAACAAGAGTAAGTTTTAACCATTTTTTAGCCCTAAACCATTTTAAAACATGCAATTGTTAAATATTCTCATAAATTGTTAAAAAAAAAAAAAAAACTTGATAATAGTGTTGTTCGTTCTTCTGTCAACTATTAACTTTAAAATGTAGATCTGTTTGTAGGTTTGTTTGCTCTTCCTTGGTCATTTTTGATTTTTTGAAATTGAATATCTTATACAGTGATGAGAGGGAAAAGAAAAGATAAGGGTAGGCTCTGTAAATTATAAAAATTTAAGGAAGTGAAGTAGTGGTCAAGTATAAGACTCATTTAAGTTGGACTATAAATGTAAAGGAATATAAAAATTGGGCCATTTTATAAAAAAATCATAATAATGAGACCATTTATAATTACAATATTAAAAGAATAATGATATTTGCACTGCACTAACACATTCTCAGCATAGAACGGTGGAATATATTGTTTTTTTTGGTCTCACGAAAATTGAGTAAAAAAAATATTTTTTTCAATTCTTGTGAGATTAAAATGATAATATTTTTTAACGTTTTGTTCCAAGAGTCATTTGGTGTGGTGCAAATATTATTTTTGATATTGAAATGTTAAAACATTCATTTGTCCCTTATTTTCATGATGATAGATGGTTAAACAAATTATTGTATCGATATTATGATTCAAGATTTTCGTGATTGTGTTTTATAAATTATTTATGATGTTCTCCCAGCAAACAAATCTTAGTAATAGGGTCTAATACAATTATTGAGAATATTTGCACAAATTATTTATTCTAACAATTAGTTTGATCTTCTTATAGAATACACAATTATTACCTAAATTGAAGAAAAAATTAATTATAAAGAAAGTAGTATATGAGGTGGTTCGTAAAATTAATTCCAAAAAAACTTTGTATCTATTGTTGATCACATATAATAGAATAATCGACCAGAAACCATTTTTGATACTTTAAAAAATATTTATTATTAACATATATAAAGAATAAAAAGAAAATAAATAAATAAAATCATCAAATAACTAGGAGTTTGAAGGAGACAAAATTACTTGGAAGATATGCAAGTCTTAATTCCTTGTGGGGCTCAAGGATTTGGTCTTTTTGACTCTCTGTCGGCAACTATTTCATAATTTACCATAGTTTTCTCCACCCAATTAAACCTAACGAATTTCATAAATATCAAGAAAGTTATGCCATGTATATACTTTTTTTTTTTTTTTTTTTGGGTTAAACTATCATACAACTTGATCTAAATTGCTTAAATTTTTTTATCACAATATCAAAGTTTTATGAATTCATTCAAGCATTACGTTGCATTAGACTGCTTTTGTAATCATTAGTTTTTAGTTTTATTTTTAAACTACACGAGTTAAATTGTTTGATAAATATTTTTTTATTCAAATATATAATTTTTATTGTTAATTCATTTATTTATATTTAATAATTAATAATTTTATTTTTCAATAATCATGAATTAAGACGTTGATTGGAATAATGAGTTAATTATTTAGTTCAAACATACTTTAATAATTTTAATTAATTAAAATTAATTAATTTTGTTGTTATATTTTTTAATTAAATATTTATAATATTTCATTTTATTCAACATAAATTATTGCAAGAACATATCCACGAAACATACGAGGATCAAATTGCAAATGATTTATTTTAGTAAACAATCAGTCAAACTATTCTACATGGAGAAAACAAATGCATTATCAAATACCGACATAAATGGTACGAATCCTTAACACGGTACATAATATAATGGAGCTCTGCCAGTATTTTTTTTTTTCCTTGGTTTTTTTCAGGTAACTTTCCACCACGAGAGTTGGGCTCTTCTGATTGATACCAGTAACGAATCAGTCTTCCGCAATTGTTCAGTGACAGTATTAAATCTTATCGATTTGAGTCCTAAAATCTTCAAATCTAGAAGGAAAACACACTATAATATGAAAAGCTAACCATAATCATCGTTAGGGCTGGGCAAAAGGAATCGAGAATCCAAAAATCAGATTGGACCAACCTATTCGATTTGATTGCGATATGTTTAAAAATGTGTACTCGATTTTATACAGAGAACCAAATAATAATCTGTTTGATTTCAGAGTTATAAATTAAACATGTCCCATGAAAGCAATCCCTTTAAAAAAAAAAAAAAAAAAAAGTGCGTCGGTAGACAATTTTCAGAAATTATTGCACAACTCAAGGGAGTTGCAGTGAGGACCAAAAGTTATGTAATTGGACAAAAACAGGATGGCCCATGTGAATTTATTTATTTTTAAATCTTTTTTCTCTTTAATTTTAATTTGTTTCAAAGGGTCAAACTAGTTTTGAGTATTAATTAATTTATTGACTAATTAATTAATCATTAGTGATGATTAATTTATATATGTATATATATAACCCCAAGAAGAAGAAGAAGAAGAAGAAGAAGAAGCGCAGGCCACACTCAATTCTATGTAAAACCATTATTAATAAAGAAACAGCTAAAAGCAAAGATATGTATTAATAAAAATGTGAAAGTTCAGTTTTATAGATATTTCATTGTAAAACAAATGGGTTGGTCCCTCCCTGTTTAAGGTTCTTAAACCTCATTTTAACTAATACTCTATCATTTAAGAAAAATATTTACCTAATTCTACCTCACTTGACTAACTTTAATATGGGTATTACAACGAGTTTAAGATTTGAATCCTATTAACGTTAAAATCATACCCGAATGATTTCATTAAATTTAGATTTATATTATAAAAATAAAAATTTTTCTTTTTTAAAATATAACTGTATACAAAAAACACATAAAATAGTTATTATAAAAGATTTTTTTTATTAAATGAGCAAAGATAAATATAGATTCTATCTATTTTTAAGTGATGATTGGTTGCTAAAATTTGATAATAATAGTTTTAGATACAAATATATATACATAAACTTGTTAGATTTTGGTGGATGGAAATCTCCTTTTTGGTTGTCACTCAAGTTTTTTCATTCAATATATTTTATCTTTTAAATGCTAGAATTTCTAGAAATTAAATGATTTGACAAGGTTAAGATCTAAATTAAATTGTTCAAATATTGAGAATTATAACACTAGTTATTTCAAATAAATATAAATAAAACCAGCAAAAAAAATGTTAGGTTTATATAATTTACATATTAGAGAAAATAGATGAATTGCATATGTAATTATTTTAAAATTAAAATTAAAAGAATTTATTTTTTTTTTTAAATATCTATGAGACAAATTATTTCCTCATTTAGCTAAAAATATCATAAATTAGTAACAAATTGTGAAAAATAAATAGTTTAAATTATCAAATAATTGATAATAAATCATGCTATAACTTTATGCATAGAATAAATAATTTTGGAATTGTGATTTATTATTTCATCCCATTCAATTTCGTATGATTTTAATAGGATAAAAATAAACAGAAAAATGAATTTATTTTATTTATTTATATTTTAAATACAAAGATCTTATACCCAAAATTAAAAATTGTATTCAAACACAAACATTGAAAGCAAAATTTGAAGTATAAAAATTGTCTTTTTCAGTGTTGACTTAAATAGGGTATTAACTTTTGTTTTTTAAAAATAAAAAGTTGGTTAAGGTTGCAAGAAAATTTATATAAAATTTTTTGAGAAAAGACAAGACTTTTCCTTTTCTTTTCTTTTTTTTTAGAAAATTGTTTTCAAGGGAATAATTGATACATGCAAGAAAAAGAAGACAATTTTACGTTTAAAACACAAGGGTGACAGTAAAAGCTCAAATGCACGTAAGACAAATGCAAGAAAGCAAAGACAACAAATGGAGCAAAACTTTAAATTTCATGAAGCTAAATATAGAAAATTAAAATTTTCGAAATATAGGTTGGCCAAAGTTTGCGGTAACCCAGGCATGAACAGATCAAATTGCATTTACTTCTCATTTATTGACTTCAACTACAGCCTGATCATGCAGAGAAGCTGCACTTCTATGGACATTTAATGCTCTCTCTCTTTATCTCTCTATTCTTTTGCTAGCAACAACATTATATTGTAAGCTGCAACAACCACCACCAACGACGGTCTAGCTTTTCCTAGATTTCTCCTTTTTGAATTTTATCAGAACTTTTTTCAGCTGCTACGTGCAAAGGGAAAGAGATTTGCTCTTGGGAAAATTGCTGTTGCGATTGGAGTTCACTGAGGTTAAAGTTGTGTAGCTCCAGATGTGATCTAATGCATGTTTCTTGATCCAAAGTGTTTGAAGACTTGAAGTTCTCTCTCTCAGTTTCATGGTATTAGTGATTTTCTTAATGGGGAAAACAAAGAAGCATGGTTTTTCTCCCGTGTTTTGGTGAAAAACAGCAAACATTGTTGCTTCTTCCTCTTTTCTGAGTAAAGAGTAGATTTTTCATCTGGGATTTGGTAAGTTTGGCTGTATCTGTTCCTCCTTTTATGCGGTTTTCATCACATTTTCTTATCCATTGCTTTTTGTGCACGCAAACAATTTGCTTACATTATTTCCTTATTGTATTCTCTTCAGCCAATGGATGTGAAAGAAAGCAGGTTAATGGAGTTATAGAATTGTTGGCAGTTTATCTGTGAACAAGTTTTCTCTTCTAAATCTCCTTTCTGTCCTGGCTTTTGATTGAGCACTTTTTAGACAGTAATTTTTTCTTCTCGGCTTGAACAGAAAGTATGGTCTAGTTCCGGTTATTGTGTTGGAGTGCAGTAATGAAAGTACAGAGTGGCTAGAGATTTTATCATCTTTGAATAGTTGGACTGGTTGGTGTAATGGAAAGTTTCAGTTTTGTGGCAAGAGATTTCTCCATCTGGGTTTTGAAAACTAACATCTTGAGGGCTGGATTTCTTGTACACTTTTTGATGTCAACAAATTTATTGTGCTTAGTTTCTGGCCTAGGCTCAATGTCTTCAATTGCCATTTCGTATGGAGAAAATGGACCCGTGTTCTGTGGTTTAAAATCAGATGGGTCTCATCTCGCGACTTGTTATGGATCGAATTCTGCAATAATATATGGAACTCCAGCTCATTTTCCATTTATTGGTCTAACTGCTGGCGATGGATTTGTTTGTGGATTATTAATGGATTCTAACCAACCTTATTGTTGGGGAAGCAGTGGATATATCCAAATGGGAGTTCCTCAGCCTATAATCAAAGGAGCCGAATACTTGGAAATAGGCGCCGGTGATTATCATTTATGCGGTTTGAGAAAGCCTTTAACTGGAAAGTGGAGAAGCTATTCGTTTGTTGATTGCTGGGGATATAACATGACAAAGAACTATGTGTTTGATGGGCAGATCCAATCAATTTCTGCTGGTTCTGAGTTCAATTGTGGGTTGTTTTCACAGAATAGGACTGTTTTTTGTTGGGGAGATGAGACTAGTAGTCGAGTCATTAGCTTAATCCCCCAAGAAATGAAGTTTCAAAAGATTGCAGCTGGTGGGTATCATGTTTGTGGGATTTTAGAGGGATTAGATTCTAGAGCTCTTTGTTGGGGAAGGAGCCTGGACCTAGAAGAAGAAATCTCTGTGGCTTATTCGCATGAAGGAAATGTTGATTTGCCTCCTAGTGAGCCAATGATTTCTGTTGTGGGAGGAAAGTTCCACGCATGTGGAATTAAGAGCTACGATCACAGAGTGATTTGTTGGGGTTTTATCATCAAACCAAGCACCCCAGTTCCTAATCATATTAAGGTCAATGAGATTGCAGCTGGGGATTACTTCAGTTGTGGAGTACTAGCTGAGAAATCTATGCTTCCAGTTTGCTGGGGTGTTGGGTTTCCTACCTCTTTCCCTTTAGCCGTCTCCCCGGAACTTTGCATAACTACTCCTTGTACTCCTGGCTATTATGAAGTTAGCCCCGAAAATGCACCTTGCAAGGCCCCAAATGCCCATGTCTGCAAGCCCTGCAGCAATGGTTGTCCTTCTGAAATGTACCAGAGAGCTGAATGCACACTGAAGTCGGATCGAGTGTGTGAATATAATTGTTCAAGTTGTTTGTCAGCTGAGTGCTACTCAAATTGTTCTTCACAGTACTCCACTGGTGTTGAGGGTAAGAAAAACGAAAGATTTTGGTCAATGCAGTTGCCAGTCATCGTTGCAGAGATAGCCTTTGCTGTGTTTTCGGTAACCGTTGTCTCTTTAACCGCCATTTTATACGTACGCTACAGGTTAAGGAACTGTCAGTGCTCAGCTAAAGCCTCAAAGTTCCATAAATTCAATGGGACTGCTTCTCATTACCAGAAGGATAATGGAAAAATTCGTCCTGATTTGGATGAGCTTAAGATAAGGAGAGCTCAGATGTTCTCTTACGAGGAACTTGAGAGAGCCACTGGAGGATTCAAAGAAGAATCAATGGTGGGAAAGGGAAGTTTCTCTTGTGTTTATAAAGGGGTACTGAAGGATGGGACCGTAGTCGCAGTTAAAAAAGCCATAACATCTTCGGATAGGCAAAAGAACTCGAAAGAATTCCATACGGAGTTAGATCTATTATCAAGACTAAACCATGCTCATTTGCTCAATCTTCTTGGCTACTGTGAAGAAGGTGGAGAAAGGCTCTTGGTTTATGAGTATATGGCTCATGGCTCTTTGCATCAACATCTTCATGGAAAGAACAAGGCTTTGGGGGAGCAATTAGATTGGGTTCGAAGAGTCACCATTGCTGTTCAAGCTGCTCGTGGAATTGAATACTTGCACGGTTATGCTTGTCCACCTGTGATTCATCGAGACATAAAGTCATCAAACATTCTTATCGATGAAGAACACAATGCTCGAGTAGCAGATTTTGGTCTTTCTTTGTTGGGACCTGCAGATAGTGGCTCTCCGTTAGCTGAGCTTCCTGCTGGCACCCTTGGCTATCTTGATCCTGAATACTACAGACTTCACTACCTCACAACAAAATCCGATGTCTATAGCTTTGGTGTGTTACTTTTGGAGATCCTCAGTGGTCGAAAAGCCATTGACATGCAATATGAAGAAGGCAATATAGTTGAATGGGCAGTTCCTTTGATCAAATCCGGAGACATAACAGCAATTTTAGATCCAGTCCTGAAGCTTCCATCCGAGCTTGATGCCTTAAAAAGAATTGCTAACGTTGCTTGCAAATGTGTCAGAATGAGAGGCAAGGAGAGACCATCAATGGATAAAGTGACAACAGCACTGGAACGAGCTCTTGCCCAGTTGATGGGCAGTCCATGCAGTGAGCAACCAATTTTGCCAACTGAGGTTGTTCTGGGAAGCAATAGATTGCACAAGAAATCCTCACAAAGGTCTTCAAACCGTTCAGCTTCAGAAACTGACGTGGCTGAAGCCGAAGACCAGAGGTTCGAGTTTAGGGCTCCATCGTGGATAACCTTCCCGAGTGTCACTTCTTCCCAGAGGAGAAAGTCCTCGGTCTCAGATGCAGATGTTGATGGGAAAAACTTGGAAGCAAGAAATATTGGGAATTTTGGAAGCATTGGTGATGGATTGAGGAGTTTGGCGGAAGAAATTGGACCTGCTTCTCCCCAAGAAAACTTGTACTTGCAGCACAATTTCTAGGATAAACCCAAGGACAGGATTCTTGATTCATCTTGGAGGTGGGTCTTGGTTCAGTTTCTTGGGTTGTTGGAAAATTTAATAGAAAAAAACAAAAAAAAAAAAAACAATTGTAATTTTTTGGAATACTAGTGCTTCAACTGCCATTAGTACTGTGACAAGAACCCATCTCATTTTTAGTTTGGATCATTCACTGTTTGTGAAACTGAACATATTTAGACTAAAAGAATCATGCTTCTAAGGAAATCAATTTTAAAAAATTTCAAAGAATTTGATCTGTAATTATACCGAGTTGTAGAAGATCAGTAAAAGTAATCAAACTGCTGGATTATTGCAGAAGTGCATCAATTAAAGGAAAACAAATGATAACATGCTCTTGGAAAATTGCTTGTGTACACAGATTTGAAACAGTAAATACACCTTGTGTGCCATCAGTTGATGCCGTAAACTCTGCTAAACTTGGAAGTCAATTGTCCAATAATCACTCTAAGGCTTCCTCTATGATTGTGATTTTTCCCATGTATTTTGAAAATAAAGTTTAGTACTAGCAAATATAAAATTGTAGAATAATTTTTTGTATGCTATAGGGCACACACATGTACTGTACATTTATACAATTTTTTTTTAAAAATTCTTTCTTTAAATAGGCATGATTTCTAGGGTCATGTTTACAGCAGCTATCTATTGTAAGCACTTGTCTACTCTGTCATTGAAATTCTCATCTTTTCCATTTTTATTTTAAAGTTATAAAAGAATACAATAAAAAAAATTAAAAAATTATAACGAAAAAATTGGGTATTACAACTTAAGAGTTGGAGATTACAATGAAAGAGTGAGATAAAGTAGTATGACTCAAATCAATGTAGGTAGCCTTCTTAATTCACGAAGGAATATTAAAAAAGAAAAAAGGGAAAAGGTAATAGAATAAAGACACGTATTAACTAAATATGAGTAAGAAAAATGTATATAAAAAAAAATGTCCCTAATGACACCTTTTGAATTTGCAGGGAGAAGAGATATTGAAAGATTGCTTTACTGAATCTGATTTAATCAAATATGAGAAAAATTAACTTAAAGTTAAGAAAATGGGGTGAAAATATTACCATTTTTATTTTGATATTGTTCCGCGTCTATAGTTTTTACTACAGCGGTGCCATAAAATTAGTTAATTAATTATATATATATATATATATCTGTTCTTCTTATTATTCTGTTATGAATTTTGTTTACTTATTTATTTATTTTTTATATTAAATAATTTATTCTGAATTCTCTTAATTTTTTATATTAAATAATTATATTAAATATTTTTTATTTATTTTTTAATTTATGTTCATTTCATATTTTTGGTATTAAAAAATTGACGTCACTCAAACTAAATACTGAAGATTTTTTAATCAGTGTTGCTATTATTTTTCTCGAGGTTAAGTTACAGAAGAGTAATGGCTCTTGGCATAAATTGATTTTTCAATACATTTATGTAAAACATACAACTACGACGAAAGATTAACAATTTATTGCCTTAAATCATTTGGTGGTTTCGCGCGGATATATTGAAGAGTCAATTATGTGAGACACTGTAGCTTAGTTGTGTTTTGGATTATGGGCTCCTACGATAGAAATTGCAGAGGCAAATATTACACAATGCACGAGACATTAAAGGATTCATAATTAGTATTGATTTATAATGTCACACAGCTCCTTACAAAAAGGCTTGTCGTGTTAACTTTTCTTGGACCGAGGCATGTTGTGCGTTACATGGCTTAAATTTGTTTGTTTCTGTTAATTCTTGCAACTCAACCTACGGAAAATCATTTTGACAAGGATCTGGTGTGCATGAACAGTTCCAAGACATTAACAAGCAATCTGGAAATTGTACATAGAACAACCAAAGCAACAAAAGAACAGATAAAAGAAATATGATAAAGAAAGAACACCAAAGTTTTCGAGGAACAAGGCTACTGCAATTTTATTCAAAGAATAATCTGGAACTTGTACATAGAACAAAGAACTTCAATTTCTTTTCTTCTCCCCGCTTTACCGAAAACAAAGAAAATGCGCTCTTTACACTCTCCTTCTCACTTCCGTTCTGACCCTTCTTGTTCTTTTTTCTGTTTTATTTGTTCAAACTAACTTAACAAACAAACTAACAAAAACCATAAAAACCCATGCAGCTCAGCAACTAACTTTGCCAACTCAGCTGTAATGAAAACAATTGGACCAAAACTGACAAAAATCAGAATTCTGAATCAGCAAAATTACAGTTTCTGTTCTTTATATCAATTCAATATTTGATTCATTGAAGTCTGTTGCTCCAGTTGTGATCTATTGCAAACAAATGATAGCATATACTTGAAAAAAAAAAGTCTATACAGTTTTAAAACTGAAGAACCAAGTACTCCTATGTACAAATGTACACTATGCATCCCATCTGTCTATGCTGTAAACTCTGCTAAAACCTGGAAGTAAATCATGTTAACTTCCAACAGTCAAAACTAAAGCTGCAAAACTTCCTGGCTTGAGGTTCTTCCATTGTTCATAAAACTTATTAACAAACAAGGAGTAGAGGGGACAAAAATGCTTATCTTGATGAACTTAAATCCTTTTTTCCGCATTTTTCCTAGAAACTCAAGCAACATGATTCTTCCCCATTAATTGCAGAGAAACTAACAGTGACTGCAGAAGGAAAGCTAACCTTTGATAAAGGCCTAATTCCAAATTGAGGGCTTTCTGAATTGTGTTGCTAATGCATCCAATAGAAACCTGACGAGATTTTCCTTCTCAACTTCCTTCTCCTTTTTAATATCTAGATGGCGAACCTGGAAACAAGATCCAATTACCAAATTAAACAACTATCGAGAGAGAAGCAGCACATACTGCATACAAATATCAAGGTCATGTCTGGCTATGGAAAAATGCAATGATAGCTCTATATACAAGTTATATCATGTATTACCTTAACAAAACCTGTCTGAACACCTGTGTCCGTAATGAGGACAAGATATTTTATATCATGCTCACTTGCATATTCATACTGCTCCGTAAGGCTTGGATCAGGTAAGGGGACAAACTGGGCCTGATAGTCATAAATAATTAGTAAGCTTCAAGCTACTTCTTTCTTGACAAGAGGAACTTCAAAAATGATAGGATATACAAATTAGAAAGCAGTGAACAAGAAGTCCACAAGAAAAAGAACAATCTGAAAAGTCAAAAATAATTTGTAGAATTATACATTAATCAGCTCTCAAATGTTAATCTATAGAATATATACGATACATATTATCTTCTAAAGCAAATAAAAAATAGAAAACACAAAATCAATCCAAAGTGCTACCCAATTTAGGTGTATGACAATCAATTTTGATACTTTTGGGTAAGTTACTATGGCTACTGTACTAGAGAGCTTAATTACTAACCTTAATATTTTCCTCCCACAGTTCAGCAACGAGGTTCATGCGCTCAACTAATAAACCACCTCCACCTTTTGAACAAACAAGAACACTGAGGCTGGTTTCATTTCTGCGGAAGTAAAAGGAAAGATGATAGTCCATGTCTTAAACAATACAGTAGAAGACTGTAAGGAAGAAACAAAAACAACAGGTAGTTAAAAATATTGCACCTGATAGGTTTAAAATCAACAGGAGAATGTTGAATTATTGTCTCGAGAGCAAGGCTGGTCCCAACAGCACCTGGCGGATTAGTTCTCTGAAAAAATACAGGAAATTTTGAAAAAGATATAAATTTGAAATCATCCTTGGAAATTATATATCATAGCTAGGAGTATGATTTTCTGGAATTTTATTTGCTGATACTTTGATTCCATGGGAATCTGGAACTACTATTTTGCTGAGGATGTTGACCCGCAATGGTTGAATAACAGAAGACTATTCAATCACTTCAAACTCTCAAATACATAACATAAACAAAGAGCTATAAAGAAGGCATAAACATTCTGAGGAAAGAAAAATTCAAACAATATTTATATAAAACTTCACAACAATAAGCAAACACCATGAACAACATGATTTGATTAACAATGATTGAGTTCACACCAACTGAAAAAGGAAAAAAACTGAACTAGTTCCCATCCATTTTAATGTATATTCTCCATCATGCTTGTAATTTATCATCAATTCAATAGTAATTGCACATGGAAACAATGAAGTACATTATTTTGGCAACACTATTATACCCCAAATAAGTCAATATGCCCTCTTCCAATTAGGCGACATTGATCCAATATCAATCCCTGTGGAACAACATATTCATATACCATCATATGCATCATAAGTAAGCTGTCTTCACTTATGAGATACAATGCAGATATACTTGATATAGGGCTCTACACTGTCAAAAATTCTGATTTTTTCTTATCACTAAAAAGAAAATAAAATGTATAATATTTATAGAGTTGCCGTCTACACTTAAAAAGAAAAGAAACATAAACATACTAGGAAAGCTGTCTAAACTAGAATTATAAAACCTTTAAGTAACCCCAGAGAATAAGAAAAGAAAAAGATTATCCTTTTTCATTGAGACTAAGAATTATGCCAGAATTAGAATTGTGCCAAAACTCCCCATCAAGCTGGAGAATATATGTTTCCCAACTTGATAGTAATTGCTTGGAACAAGTAACTAGCTAGACCTTTGGACAAAATATCAGCAAGTTGTCCATGTATTGAAATATAAGGAGGATGTCAAACCATTATCCAATTTTTACTTAATAAAATGTCAATCCACCTCCACATGTTTAGTGTGAGCATGGTGAACAGGATTATGAGCAATATTAATTGCTGACTTATTATCACAATACAACTTTATAGTTCTTTCCCACTTGATTCCAAGATCATTGAAAGTAATTTTCAACCAGAACAACTCGCAAATCCTATTTGTCATAGCTCTGGACTCTTGCCTCTGCACTTGAGCTAGCAACTACAAATTGCTTTTTACTTCTCCAAGTCACTAAATTCCCTGTTAAGAATGTACAATAACCGAAATTGAACTTTGATCTACCACTAATTCTGCCCAATCTGCATCAGTCCTTGCCTGAAACTTAGTTGTTGATTTCTTTTATAGAGAATTGTTTTCCATGTAGTGGATTTTATATAGCATAAGATACTGGTCTCCAAAAGTACTTATCTTGGAGTGTGCATGAATTGACTCACCAGACTTGCTGCATAGGATAAATCTGGTCCAGTGTGTGATAAATAAATAAAATTTTCATCCAAACATTGGTACCTTCCACATTCTATCATTGTAACTTCCTTGGCATCTCCTAGCTTGTGATTCTGTTCAATGGACGTGTCCACAAGCCTACAACCATCCATCCCTATTTCTTTCAGAAGATCAAGAATGTACTTTTGCTGCAAGATGAAAATACATTCCTTGAGTGCACCATTCAATTCCCAAAAAATACACGAGCCTCCCCAAGCCTTTTATTTAACTCTTCGGCAAGCCGTCTTCTATGCCAATCTATTTCTTCAAGATCATCACACGTCATTTTTATATCATCCACATAGACTAACAAGGCTGTTACTTTACCAAATAGTAAGCATTCGACGAAGAAAGTGTGGTCTCCTTAACTTTGCCTAAACTTCATATCAACCATGGCTTTAGTAGATCTTCCAAACCATGATCTAGGAGATTGTTTTAGTCCATATAATGCCTTTTTCAACTTGCATACACTGTTATTTTTAAATCCTTCCCCGAATCCTGGCGGAGATTTCATTTAAACTTCATCTAAATAACCATCCAAGAAAGCATTCTTAACATCAAATTGTTGCAAAGAACAATCAAGGTTAGCAGGTAAAGACAATAAGACACAAACGGTATTCATCTTTGCCACTGAGGCAAAAGTTTCCTAATAATCCACTTCATAGGCTTGAGCATATCTTTTGGCTATTAATGTAACGTTATATCACTCTAGAGTCCTATCTGCTTTATATTTAAGTGGGAATACCCAGTTTCACCCAACTATTTTTTTGTCCTTTAGAAAGTTCAACAATTGCCCTTGTTTAATTTTCTCAAGAGTTTCCATATCATCTTTCATGGCTTTCCTCCAATTGTTATTTCTAAGTGCCTCTTAGATAGTTTGAGGAATTTCATTGGGCAAAGAAGGCTTTAAGTGATAAAGATAGTATTTCAAATGAAACAAAGTTGGCAATGGGATGTTGAGTACACTTTCTGATTCCTTTTCCAAGCGCAACTGGTAAATTTAGCTATTCAAAATATGGTAGGTCATTACTCTATATGGGCTCTTCATGCGTTTTTAATGAGGATGGTGGAGAGTTATTAGGAGTTGTTTTGGTACGTGTTATAGGGTCAGATTCTTGGATTCACATTGGATCAAAGAATGATTGTTTTCTTCTTGTGTAAACTTATAGTAGCATAGTAATCGCATCACCGACTCTCCCTTTTTCACTTTCAGGTTCAAGAGTAGTGGTCGTTTGTGATAGAATAGTGATTGTAGGTTCCAAAGGGGTAGAAGGTAAATCTAAAAGATCAAAGATCGGATCTGCCTTATCTTCAAGTAATGACTCCCTTAAAGACAAGAACTAGAAAAGAAAAACTAATTTTGAGCAGAAGTGAAATGCATAAAGGTAATAAGTTTCCTAGCTTGTAACACTTGTAACATTTTTTGGTTGAAGAATAACTAATGAACATGCATTTTAGAGCTTGAAGATCAAGTTTATTGCGACGTTGAGCATAAATGTGAACAAATGAGAGAACAAAAAATTTTGGGAGGAATCTTGTTGAAACCATGAAATTGTGGGAAAAAATACTAAGAGTATCCTCACTAGAGTTTTGCTTCCTAAGGCTTTAAAGGTTAATTGATTAATTAGTGAGTAGCAGTTAAATTGCCTCTCCCCAATATGACTTAGGCACATTTTACTGAAACAAAAAGGCTCAGGTAGTTTCTAAAAAATTAAGATTTCTTTGTTTTGCAACCCCACTTTGGTGCAGGGAATCAAAACATTAGCATTGATGCAAAATCCTTTCTTTTTTGAAAAAAAAAAAAAAAAGAAAGTAACAATTTGATTAAAGTTTTCTTTTCCATTATCCAACATAATACTTTTGATTAGAACAACACTAAATTGAGTACTAATCATTTTATCAAACACAAGGGACATAAAACTAACATTAGATTTCAAAAGGGATGACCAAGTAACTTTAGAACAATCATCAATAAACAAGACAAACTATCAAGCACTAGTAATATTTGGAATATGAGGACCTCAAACATTAGCACAAATTAGTGAAAAAGGACTACAAGATTTTTTATCACTTCATGGACAAGAAATTCGATGATGTTTAGCCAATTGATAAACGTCATAGTAAAAACTATTTATATCCAAACTTTCAAATAGTAAAAGAAAATTTGTTTTCAACACAAGAAAAAAGGATGTCTTAAACAAAGGTGGTATAGCCGAATTTGGTTTTTATTTGATGGAAAACTTTCAAAGAAATGAGAGAGTGGTAGACGGTCACTATTGCCACTATCATTTTCAAGATAGTGGAGCCCTAACATGTTCCTTAGCAAGCCCAATCATCTTCCAAGTAACTAGGTACTAAAACCTATAAGATGCAAAAAAATGTTATATTACCATTCAGATATTTTGTAATATATCGATTTGACAAAAGATTAGTTAAAAGTTTAGGAATGTAATAGACCCTTGATTAGCCATTGTAGCTAATGTAGCATTAATTACTTTGATTTTTGGATTTTGAGGACATGGGTTATACGATGTGAATTGGTGCGAGGAGTTGATCATGCGATTAGTAGCATTTTAGTCAATAACCCAAGTACTAGAGAAACAACCTTTGAGTCACGCACATGAGAGATAAAGTACTTGAATATTCCAAGGAACATGAAACACTTTGCTTATCCCATGAAGAGAGAAAATTATTAAGCCTTTCAATCCCTTCTTTATTAAGTACACCCAACTCTGAGCCATATAGAAATTGATGCCTCTAGATGGAAATTCTCTTTTGAATAAGCAATGTTGGCATGTCCACCTCATTGTCCGGATTACATGCTTCAATTTCCATTATTTTTACTAAAAGATATTGGCTTTCCATGGAGTCTCCAGCAAATCTCCTTTGTATGCCTTAGCTTTTGGCAACAACCCAATATTTGAATTCATAGTGGCAAGGGCTAATCCTTTTGTTGATGAAGTCTCCAAAATAACAGTCCATCATCCTTCCTCAACCCTTGCAGTAGAGATCACCTCATTTTGTTGATGAAGTCTCTAAAATAACAGTCCATCATCCTTCCTCAACCCTTGCAGTAGAGATCACCTCATTCAGGGATGATAAAGATTATTTTCTAAGAACCTAGACTCTAATTTGGTCATATCCACAATTAAGACCAACTAAAAATTAAAAAATTCTCTCCCTTTTAACAAAATTTGTATAATAATAGTGTCTTCACTACTCTTCATCTAAATTATAATGCTCAATCATGGATAAAACACATTGCTTAATGGCTGTAATTATTATCTCATAGATTTTAGTAGCATCTTGCACCTAGAAATAAGTCTGTCTAATAGCCTCTCACATTTCCTTTGCCATTGTAATTATCACAAAAGTCCTGGTTATTTCAAGTAGCATTGAGTTCCAGAGCCAAGACATGATGATCATGAGTCCTTATCCTAGATAGGAAACTTTGGATTATCCTTGCTTGGCTCAGGTCTAATTAGATGGATCAATGTTCCTTTTCCTTCCAAGTATGTCTTCACAAGTCAAGACTAGACCAAATAGTCGAAACAATTGAGTCTCAATGAAGTCTATAGGTTTTTGCATTCTCCAAATGTTGATTGGAAGACTTGATTAGGAACATTAACAAAATTAGTTGAGGTGGTATGACTTACTTCTGATGTTTTCGACATGTTGGAAAAATGAAGAGTTGCTTTTATTGAAACTACTAAAGGATTAAACGAAAAAAGGTTATAAGGACAGAAAAGAAAATTCCTTTTTCATTAAAAGTCCAGAATATAGAAGGAAAGAAAAATAAAATTCAAGGAACAAAGGCTTTGCAGATTTTATGGGAATTAGGGCCAAGAGAAAGAGAAAAAGCATAATGCAAATTTTAGGGCAATTAAGACCAAGATGAAAATAAGGGGGAAACAAAAAAAATAAAAGTGCAGGAGGAAAGAACGTGGCTTTTATACTGATACAAATCATGACACAATTTCAAAAAATTCAATTCAAATTTCAATTGATCCAATTACGAGAGCACAAGTAAAGAAGTTCAAAAATGCACTTAAACGGCTAATTCAAGAAGTTTGGACTTAAGTAAATTCGTGGAGACCCATTGAGCTTGGTCTATATATCCACCAAAGATGGATCTGCATGATACAAGTTCTAAAAAAGTCAGGTCAAATCTAAACTTGATTTTAGCAAATAAAATTAACATATTTTGGAGTATTTAAGTTTATTTGTAAGGTTATTTAATTAGTCAATTTTTTTTTTTTTTAATTTGAGCATGTAGAGCCATCTAATTGGCTAATTATTTCTTTATCTATTTTAGGCAAGTAGAAGATATTCTTTTTTAACCTTAATTAAGATGATTTGTAATTAAGGTAATTTAAAACTTGTCTTATAATAATTTAGCCTATAAATAGACACTTTTAAGTAAGAAGAAATCAGAATTCATTAGTCAGAAAAATTGAGAGTTCTTTTCTTTTTGATTCTTTCAAAAACTATTCTTGTGGCGTTCATCAGTGACTTATCAAACGGATTTCTATCACCATTTGTGGCGTCTACATTCTACCAAAATTCTTGTTTCTTTATAAACAACGAGTCGAGGTTCTATTTAAATCTGATCCTAGAACGATCTTGGGTTTTTTGTTGAATTCGAGTCTCGTTATTCTTGGCGAGATTCATATCAGATACCATATTAGAAAATCTTGATTTCTTCTTGTTACTTAAAAGAAAATAATACATACAATATTTACATAATGGCCTTCTATACCAAAAAAGAAAAGGAAACCTAAACATACAAGGAAATCTGCTTAGACTGAGGTTATAAAACCTTTCGGTAACCTCAAAGAATACGGAAAGAAAAATATTTTCCTTTTTTGTCGGGAATAAAAATTATGCCAGAATAAGAATTCTTCTGTAATAAGAATTCTGTTAACATAAACACTAATGCGAATTAGACTACATGGCATTGTGGCTAAATAAATCAAACTAATGAAAATGCTGATTCAAGTTAATTTACCAAGCGGTGGAATCTTTATTCGCAATGCTACTCATATAGGTTTGAGATACAGATTCAAGTTTTTTTATCAAGTAGTGGCATCTTTATTTGAACCACTACTCGTATTGGTTAACACTTAATTATAAGATAATTTTAGAGAGCTTTAACTGGACACGGTTTCAAGTCAAGGAAAATTGAAAGGAACTCAGTTATACATTTTCATGGAGTGGTCAGCAACAAAGCTGCATCTGTATTATTTTGGCTTTAAAAACTTTGGCTTTCTGGTGGAAAAAGAACTCACCTGTGCATAGCCAACATATTCCCGATCCCACATTTGATGAAGCAAATAGTCATAGCGACCACCAACAGCAAGCAATGTACCTTCAATAAGTGATGCAGGATTGTTCTCCTTCACTAGAAAAACCTGGAAACGAAGAAATTGCAACCTGATTAAATAAATTTACCTGCAGCAGTGAATTATTCTCTATATCTTCTTATTAGATCTACAAGAAAAACATATAGTGAACATTTGAAGAGGTTAAAAAGGAAAAATTAACAACAAATGCCAAAAACTTAATCTGTCACTGAACTTCAAAACAGAACAAGGAACCTAAAAAAATTTTTAAAAATGCAGAAAGTCTTTAAAATCCAGAAGATTTATCAGAAAATTCACAAAGTCCAGGCTTGATACACAAGCACACGGATGTATATAGATGCATCCATAAATACAAACAATTTAGAGTTTAAAAATACTGTGGTCTATGTAGAGGATAGTCGAGCTCAGGCTATAGCCCTATCATGCATGGAACAAGCAAACTCAAAATGATTGTCTGGCTGGTTTCAATGTCATCACTTGATGAAGTAACACTACTCCATCAGTTTAGCAGAGGTTACCATCTTTCTTGTGTACTGAAAATAAGTTGCAAAGTTTCTGGTGCATGGTAGTACAAAGGGACTGCTCTGACCATGTAAAAAGATTAAATATAGCAAAAAGTGGGAGATAGGTGGCATTGGTACAAATACAAGTAATTAATTTACCTGAAAGAACAAGTCTGTATGATAACTCTCGGTAGGTGGCATTAGTGCATCTATATAAACATGTTTTTCAATCTTCCAAACTCTCAAGTAGCTATACAGCTCAGACAGATCATCCAGTGCCTTGCGAGTTGGTTTATCTGCAATGGGTAAGAAAGTCAATAGGAGACTAAAAATATGTATCAAAATGAGGAGAAAAGTACGGAAATGGGCCAGAAATCCACTAAAAAGCCAAAATTCATCCTAAGAAAGAGGCATCTAAATCTATATCAAAAAAATATTATAAATATCTATGTATCATATGAACACACTCATAGATCAGTATGACAATTTGACTCTTAAAACAAGAAGAAAGGTATGAGAAGTTAATGTCAAAGTTTACCAGCTGGTAAAGCACCCCTCAACCTAGGAAGGGCCTGATCTGCTGACCCACAAAACCTTAGACCAACAGTCTGCAACCTATTTACCACAGCTTCTGCTAAATTAAGTTCCTGGAATAAAATTAAATTTATGAGAGAGCAATGAAATCCATTTAAATGTAATTATATTAACTACAAATGTTCTTCACTCATTTACTTACATATTAATAAGACATTATTCTCATGCTTGTGAATCAGTCTCATATGAACGCACCCATAGATCAGTATGACAATTTGACTCTTAAAACATAGATAGAAAGCCATGACCGTCTACCATTTTAGTTGCATAGAAAGTAACAATCATGCTCTACCATTTCAGCCAAACTGCCAATTTCTTAATTAATGGTTTTTCATAAAGCAACTCCATTTCTTTCTATCCAGATATTGTGCTCTCTTCCAAAGCAAATGCTAACTTCAGCTTTCATCTTCTAAATCTACATTTAAAAAATCATGCAAGAAAAATTATATAAAATAAATGTTCTGTCTCCCACATATACAACGTTGCTTACCCATAAGTGGATAGTTAACATCAGGCTAAAATAGCCACATGGTTCATAATGAAAATCAACTCAACCTAAATAATCTAAAACCTTAACTGCTTGGATCCGCTGTATGAATCAGCTCTCTCCATTCAAGATTTATTTTGACTCAGTTTAGTATTTCGGGATATTTTCTTCCAATATGTCAACAGTTTAGTATTTCAGGGATATTTTCTTCCAATACATCAATATTATTTGTCATGAAAAAGACATTATATATTATTCTTTGACAGCCTCACTTGCAGTCACAATTATGGACATGTCAGATAGATCCAAACTGGCCATCTAAATTTCCATACACTTCCAAACATTACCTAAGAGTACAATTCCTTCTGCTGTTAATGAGAAAGGCTCGTACAGGGCAGCCCCCACAACATCGTCCATACACAGATCAAATAAAATCTTACTGACTACATAATCAGTCTAAATGCAACCAGTCATGGCAGTGACTAGGTAAGTGAGCGAATTTTAAAATAGCTGGCACAGTTCTACTGGACAGTCCCATGGAGGCAGCACCATACAAGGCACTCGCTATTAGTATTTTAATGGAAATGTTTTAGGCAACAAAAATAAAAGATGTTATATACTTTTCCTCAAACCTGCAAAAGCTGGCGCCTAATAACCACCCACTTCAACTTCCGTTCAGATGATTGAGGGCGCAAAGAACCTATCATGGAAAGAAGCTTCATCCAGAAAAATAGAAGTGTCAGCACCTACTCCACACATTCAATAACACACATCTCCTGAACCCATTAATGCATATACCTCAGCCACTTTTTGTCTATGCTCTGCCTTGATTCCTGCCCAGGACCAAATTGCCTCTAGTAGGTCCCCATGATTGAGATGAATATGACATGACTCTGTATGGAAGAAATGCCTTAAAATGTCTACTGTTACCTGCAATATAAGATATATATATATATTTATATGTGTCATAAAGAAATACTCTTAACAGTCCGCCACATTGCAAAACTGAACATTGTTCAATGATAAATAATACACAAACTGTATGCCAGCATGTGCTAGCTATTTTTTAATGTGTTGACAATGATAGTTCACGTTAGCCAATTGTTGATTCTGATAAGGGGTAAAATATATGCAGAGGACTTCTACTTTCAGCTGTTGTAAATGTTTTCCACATCAAGTATACACCATATGCCAAAGTAATTAACCATAAGCAGCTTTCTATCATTAACGCAAATAGGTCATTCACATAGATATGTAAATAAAATTCTTCTTTGGAGTCAATGCAATAGACCAGTTCCAAATTAATCATATTTAAATGATAAATTTAAAACAAATCACATATAAAAGATGTTTGGAGTCTGTGGAAAAGTTTTTGAAACCAATCCTATTTGGAAGTTAAAAATTAAAAAAAAAAAGCCTTAAACATCAATAAAATTCGCGTCGATCGTGGCGAGAAGCACAAGAATCTATTAAAATCGTCATAACAAATATATTCAACCAATAAAAAGATTTTATAGATGAGACAAATAAAATAGCACCTTGAGAATCTCTGCTTCTGTCAAAGCTGATGCACCACCAACAATGTCAAAATCACCCTATTGACAAGAAAGTCATAGAAAAGGAATTACAAAAAAATTAATTTAGCAAGCATGTAAACTCATGAAGCCTGTTTGATTTCTTCAATTATGTTCCTTTTAATCACTTAAAAGTAATGTTTAAATTAATCTATACCTGAAGATAGCGATTTGGTGGAGAATGACCAATTGCTTTTCTATAGACATATGATATCTCGTATCTTTTGAATGAAGATTTCTGCAATAAAGAAAGTAACAGCAAGGCTGAGCTATTCCCTGAAATGTCAGCAATTACCCAAAAAGGAACCACAATGAACATTAAGGAAACATAGTATGAGAGCAATTGATTTTGGTGAAGTTATAAATGTAATACCTGGTTTGTAATGGCCCAACAAATGAAAGGTAACCGCAGCTCATGACAAAGTTCAAGAATATCTCCTCCATGGGTCAAAAGTTTTACTGTGTTCCTTCTCATCCAAAACAGCTACTAGTTAATAATCATCAATAGAAGTCAAGAAGAAAATGAGTTTGATTAAGAGGGAACCTCTTAAACTGTGGACAATCACCCAACAGATGCATGGGTACTATCTCCAGATGCTTTGCACAACGCTGTCTGAACATTTCCCTCGTAACCTCAACAACATAATCTCGTAGTTCTGTGTCTATATCTGAGTATTGCATGGAGGAAGTATTATCTCTATTCACCCTCAATGTACTTGCATGATGCTGATGGGCTTTTTCGCCAAATGTCTCTTTATCAAATATGGAACTCACAATTTTATCGTATATACTTGTGTCCTCAGAAGAGTACATCGTCCGTAGAATATCTGAAGAGATGGGTAAGAGCATTTTGTCAAGCAGATTAATGGATTATCTACAAAATAAACCCCAGATAAAAGACATCAATCACAATATCTACTTGAAACGAATAATAAGAACATATACACGAATATCTGTTCATAATAAATCATGGAATAATTAACACAATAAGACATTAACTTTTACAAATATATTAGAATCAATGTCAATGCCAGTTTGAGAGCTTTCACCAAGATATATGAGGCAACACACGGGAATGCGGATTATAGTTTCAAAGTCATAGCTTTTCTAGCAACACAGCCAAAACTCAAATCCCAATTAGTTCATATCAGCTACATGAATCATGTTCCACCATTCAACCTCATCCATTGCCATATTCTCTGTAAGTGATTCTGATGCTTTTCTAAAACTTTGTCCCACATAATTTTTACTAAAATTTCCCTCATTGATCCGTGATCCATCCCACACATAGCCCAACTATTTTCCTCTTCTTTTTTGCCATTTGAGATGGCTCCTCAGCCCAAATAACACCTAGAAATTAAGAGGCCACTTATCACTCCACATAAGGAAATTACTTGGCAGAACCAGTAGACGGCCGATCCCAATAGAAGTGTGTTGAGTTGAACAGCAGTAATGAACACAAGAAAAATCACATCACTAACAAAATTGTTAGATCAAATAGACACAATTATCCTAGTTTCGTAGAAATAAAGCATATGGAAGGACAAAAAAGAATTAGAAAAACTAAATGTAAAATATAAAGTATACCTCTCACTGCATTTTGTATTTGTTTAGGCATCATTATGGTGGTCTATTAAGAATGTAGTGCCAACAAATAGAGAGTACAAGAGAAAGATAAAGAGTAAAATGCTTCAGTTACATATGAGATTGAATAACTAAATTTTAAAGAGGACTAATTATGAATTCTTTTACCCAAATCTCTGACATAAGCAAAATAGAGGAAGTAACTCAATTAAACTTAATTGGGGACTACCATGCAATCATTGGGAATAAAAGAGAAAATAAGAGGGAAGGGCGGCGGGGTCGGGTAGGGGTGTGGTGTGTGGCAGGGGGCATGGATGTGATGGGGAGAACTTGTGAGAGAGGGAGACCTCAAAGATCTTGGATTTCTCAGGATAAGGGATCTAATAAGTGACTCCATAAAAAGGCCAATGTAGGACTAATAAAGATCTAAAATTACAGATAAGCAGCATAAAAATAATGCACAGATAAAATATCTCCACATTCATAATATAAATGACAGTGGTACATAAAAAAATGTCAATCAATAATTCAATACTTTTTCCTCTTTCTGTTTCAATATTATTATTCCCTTTACTCCATTTGACGAGCGAATATAGCAGTTATCTGTCTAGTCAATGCCAATTCCAAGAAATTCCATTATGTATCACAAATGCACAAGCATGAAATTTTCAAAGCTTCCATGAGGCCTTTTAATTACTTACTATCTAACAACTCAGATTCCATCCGTGGAGGAAATGCATGCTGTAAGAGTTCTGTGGCAGATGGACGATCAGATGGACTTGGGGACATTAAGCGCCTCAACAAGGATGACTGTTCTGGAAATTCAGATACCCATGCTGAAGGAAGTTCTCCTTTTTGTTTCAAATCAGATAAAACCACATATCTCTCCATTGCTGTACCAAATGGGTGCCAAAGCTCGAAAAATACAACTCCTAAGCTGTACATGTCCGCCTGAAATAACAACAGTTATGTCAAATAATCTCTTACCAAACAGTCATATGACTTTCAAGCTAGAAAACAACAAATGAAAGGCATTATGACTAGGAAATAACAGAAGCAAAAGCAATGATGATCAACAATCACCTTTTCATCAATCTTTGGCCATCGTTGTTCAATTTCAGGAGCAGTGTAAAAATAGGTACCAACTTGACCAGTACGATCAACTGAAACTCCAGTTGTATCTGTTGGGAAAGCTGCATCCTGGTCCAGCTGCTCCAACTTCAAGAACTTGGCTGAAGCAAGAAAAATAATAAATAAAGAATTTGGTAAGTTATTTTTGTTTCTTCATTCTTATTGTTTTGTCTGCATTAATTACAATAGCTATACATGGTAAAGTAGAAAAATATACAATATTTTCTCCCATGATGTTTTTAGTATTTCCACATGTAATCTATTAAAAGAAAGAATTAAGCTCAGAATCATAGTAACATAAAGAATCACATTCCATGGTGTTTTCACTATTTTTCTGTTTTTTTGTGTGTGTGTGTGTATTCAGCCCACATTCATGATAAATTAAGAAGTTCAACATTTATATAAACCAAAAGTGATGCAATAATAAAAAAATGGAAAAGTAAGCCCTAGTGGTCCACTGGTCGTGTTACACAAAGTTGCTTCAAGAACAGCTAAAACATAGGGACAACTGAAGCCAAGTTGAAAGAGAGGGTAATAACTTTTATATGGTATCTTAACAAAGCCTACAGATGCACATATACACAAACAAGATTAACAGAATAATAGTAAAACAAAGAGAAGTTATAGCTAAATAGTGGCAAAAAAGGTGAATAGACAATTTTCCATAATGATATTTTTTTGAATTTCTAATGAATTGCTTAGCACAATATGAAGATTACAACATGACAACAAGAGCAATATGCTCCAGGTTTTAATCAGACAATTGACTGCATATAAAACACATTTTACTTGTGAATATCTTAGTCACTTAGCAGAATTACTTGGATGTATTACAGGACAAATTATCCACCAAAAGTGCACTGGCACCTTAATTGTCAAAACTGTTACATCTGCACAAATATCGCCTTTTGCAGTTGACACAGTGATGCAGAACAGGAAATCAAAAAAGATCAAGATTCATTATTCCATACTAAGTCATCCTAATATAGTTTTCTTATTTGGTCTTTCTCCTTATTTTTTCAATTATTTCTCCCCTTTCTTCCTCTTGTATGTATTCACTAATTTCTCATAAACAAAATACACATCTTGACTCATAATAAATCAAAATAAACATCTTAAAAAAAAAAAAAAAGAGGGAGGGGTGGGGAGTTTGGAGGGAAAGAGTCAAAAAATATTTGCAGATTAAAAAGGCAAGATCTTACCAAGACCAAAATCCCCAATTTTAATATCATTGCGAGCATCAAAAAAGATATTATTTGGGGTTAAATCCCTATGAATGATTCCTTGTCCATGGATGTGTGCCAAGCCTTCTACAATTTGGCGAAACAAATGCCATGCTGATTCTTTGTCAAAATGGTTGTATGATTCAAAAACCTGGCGAAGAGTTCTTCAAATCCAAGAAAGAATAAATAAAACATGGTCAACACAACATATCACAATGAAAAATAAATAAATGAATAAAAGCCTATAACAGATTTACGGAGTTGAAATGAAGGAGAATGAGTAACTAGAATTACAAACAATTTTGGAATACAAAGAAAAAAAAAAAGAAAAAGGAGTACGTGTATGTTTTTTGTGTATGCATGTCTTACAAGGCAGTCTAGATAACATTAAGGAAAATATGTCCATATAGATGTGGGGAAAAAAAGAATTAGATAAAAGATCATCTAGCATGAAATATTCTCTTTAACTCAAAATCAATTTAATCAAGGCATTTTTTTTTCTAAATAGTACCCCTACTATTTAACATCTTTTGTATATCAGCTTTTGTAAGAAGGTGATCTTCAAATACCAAGTATTTTCAACATGGACAAATTCCAAAGCATGCCAATTCAATGATGCTGACCAACAATGTTACTTATAACATCATTTATTAAGCACAAATACTTGATATTAAGGACATGCATTTACCAAGCAAATAATTATTAACAAAGACAAGAAAAGAAAGAGATACATAACACAAGCCTTCAGATCAAAATAGAAGGGAATAATATGTTCTACCTAGGGCAATATTCCATTTGAATATATAAATAAGTTGATTCAAGCTTATTCTCCGGCCTGGCCAAATCAGCTGAATTTTCTGCTCTGTTGCTGAATGTGGAGATTGCTGCAGTTCCAGAACCCCACATGCTGTCACCATCAGAACCAGCAACTCCTGTTTCAAACCACGCCTGGAAGTTTTTTACAAACATTACAACCATGGTAGAGGTAAAGTATGTATGCCAAACAGGTGTGTACATGGACGGTATCATTTCCGTATTACAAAATGTGAAAACCAACAAAAAACAAAAGTTGTCATGAATCTTATTGTAAGCACTTCTTGGTAAAGTAGACTATATAAACCCCACCACCAGCCCACCAACCTACCCCACCCAAACCCCAAAAAAAAAAAAGACAGGTACTCAATAATCACGAAGACATGCAGAGAGCTATCAATGCAGAGAATGCTCTGACCTGATAATAACGGACGACATGCTGATGCTGCAAACGTGAAAGTGTGGCTACTTCTCTGAGTACCTCGTCATAGTTGATGCGAAGACAGATTTTAAAATGTTATGTCAAAGAAAAGAGTGGAAAAAATTAACAGCAATAGAAAATGAAATCAAACATAAAATCAAGTTCACTCAATTTTCCAGTGCAAAACTCTAGGGTACCAAGTTAGATAACTTGAAACCATAAAAACTACATAGTATACGATAACACAAAAAAGAAAACTACATCCAAATTGCAATTCAGTTTTGTTTTTAGGTAAAATAAAAATGCCCATCATTATTGCAGAATAAATTTCGAATAGTGAAGTGGTCAAAATATTAGCTAAAGTATTCAATTCTGGGGGCCAGTAGAGTATGCTAAAATGCAAGACAGATAATATAGGAGACTGGAAGGAAGAAATTTGGAAAACAAATAAATAAACAGAAAACAGCCAAAATAGGGACAAAAATGAAAATCTAGTTCATGTGAACGTTTGCAATCAGCGGGTAACTGGGTTAATGACAAACTAAAACTGAAACTTCCTGAATTTTTGCATAGAACATCTTTCACATGATTACAGTAACTCATAGACATTCAGAAATAAAATCAAGACATAAGCTTAGCATACAAAACAAAGGAATGCTTTTCTAATAAAAGGAAAGAAGAATCATGTAATAGCATCCAATAAAAGAACTCTCCACAAGGCACCTCACTTAAGATATAAACATAACCCCATCCCACTGAGGTGTTCCAGCTCTTGAACTAAAAGTTGAATAAAACAGATATCTACAAAGTAATAGCATCAACATCTAGACTGCAATTGCATCAACATTCTATTTAGAAGCCGCTGGCATAAATCATAGTGACTACAATCAACAGTTGTCTAAGATAACATTGACTACAATCAACCTACAAAATACAAGGAATGTCTTAAAGTGAAGTATAGTAGAAGTAATTTTCATTGGAGCACAACTTAACTGATAGGAATTTCAAATAAGAAAAAGAAGTGGAAGCTAAATAGAGTTACGAAGGAAAAAATGAAATTTTAAGGCTTATTACAAGTTAGTTATAGATTACAAAACAATGCAAAAGCTGGAATGTAGTAGTTGATTGAGGTGAATGACTTCAAACTCTCTTTTGAGATTAAAATAAATGTACCTCAATATTCTGTCATTAACTGGCAAACTTTCATCCTTCAGGCGAATTTTTTTCACAGCATACTGCCTTCCATCCAGTTTATTTTTGCACAGCACAACATGGCCAAAACCACCATGGCCTGTTAACAATTTAAAGGATAATCTATTACTAGAAATAAACACAGGACAACATTGGGCTACTTTTCTCAGAAAGAAAAATGGGAGGAAAAAAAAAAAAAAAGATCCCAAGACCAAGCAGTAGATTCTGGTCAATACCAAGTCACTAACTTGAACAAGTAATTTATTCAGAGAAGTAGCCAATAACATAGTAGGTAAATGTCAAAGCAAACAAAAGCTTTAATTCAAAGAATAAACCAAATTATGACTAAAAATCTCCGCGAAGTATCAAATCTTACTATATTACCATCTTTTCTCTCAGTACAATGACTGGGCTTTGAGGAAATTCTATTATTTCAATAGAAACATAAAATACCAGCAATCAACTTTATTCACAGCCAAAGAAGACCCTAACCTCATCAATATATTGGAATTATCAAATTCAAGTTCATTTACTTCCTGTTTTCTAAAAGTAAATACGCAATTGAGAGGAGTGCAATACCAAGAGGTTGTAGCTCCTCAAAGTCATTGAGGTAGCGAGAGTTGGGGACAGTTGCACTATTATCTCTAGGATCCACTGAAGGTTTCCAAAACTGAGATAATCTGGATGAAACCTAGAAAGATAATAAAAAAAGATACAAAAGCTAATCAACTTTTGAACTCAAAATGAAGTGGTATTATAAACAAAGAAAAAGGAGAGGCAAACCATATGCTGACGGAAAACATGATTGAAGGTTTTGTTAAAGAGAGAAGATGGTTTAGAAGCTAAGTCCCGACCCCATTCTGAAAAGATCTGAATCAAATCATCAGAGAGCATAGCAGTTTAATAAAAAATAGGCAGAATAATATTTTTCTAAATATTTGCTTTCTCGAATAAAGGACTTATGTCCCTGAGATATAACAGATCAAATTACATACACCTAGATTGTACAGCTCGGAGGCTATCTGTGGCAAAGCATCGGTCAATGGCCCTTTGGACACACAAGCGAGACGAAGAAGATGAACCTAATGCAAGATAAAGCAACAGTCAGCCAGTAAATTGATAATTCTGCAAGTCACAAACTACTGAGAGTGCAAAAGAACAATTACCAGTATTAAATCTTTATCAACCTCCTGAGATTCTTGATCTTGACATAAGGACGCAGAAGACGATGACTCTGAAGGCTCACTTTCAGTATTGCCATCATCGTTATCTGATCCATGGTCCCGATGCAAAATATCCTACAAGGGCATATAGTATCTATACAGTAGGAACAAAGACCCTCACAAATATAATTGCTTCCAAGACAACTATGTGCCTTGAAATCATAAAAACGTGAAAAAATTAAAAGCAGCCTAAATTCTTAAAAACAATAAATGTGACTCTGTCACTTTGCAAAGCACAATTGACATTTTGGAATGATATGTTTCATAGGTGCTAATTAATTATTCATTTGAGGATGTGTTGATTTTTAATTTGTTCTGAACACGACACAATTAATAATGCCTATACCAATTTGTCTTTTATCATCTGTATTTACAAAAGCTTAAGGCTCAACACAACAATTGGTCTTTTCCTCTTACTTTTTCCTATATTTTAGCAGCCGAAAAGGGTCTAACCTAAGGTTATGTAAGAATCCTACATTGAATTGCAAGTCAAAAATACAAGAGCTTACATTGGATTATTCAAAAAAATCACCTAAGAACATTATCCGAGACAAACTATTTTCAATATGAGTTCATAAAAGCAATACATATAATTAATTGGTCAAACATAAGTACGGAAGATTAGTAATCGATTAATATAAAAATTATGAAGATAACATGCAATTTGAAAATCTTAGGTACAAAAATGAAGATCAAAGACAAACAAGACCATGCGGACATTACTCACCCTGTTCTCGCCTTTCATAACATCTTTTACCAATTCCTCCACTACCGATGCATTAGAATCAGTAGTAGATATGCTCTTATTATCATCTTCATTCTCTTCTTTAACCATGTCCAGTTTGGCAGTATGGCTATGTAACAGAACTTGCTTTGCATCTGGAATTGCCAATGGCTTTACATTCTTATCACTTTTTTCCCCCAGAAGTTTTGAACCATCTGATGCATCAGAAGAAACTATCCCCCTGTTTTCGTCCATTCCAAGACCCCAGTGCCACAACTCTCCACAGCCACTGAAAAGGTCTATGAAGCCATATACAAAAGGTCCTCTCAAATAGCAATTTTTGTTAGCTGAGACTGCAATGTCCTCAAGCAACTGGCTGCTGCTATCTCTTACTGAGCTTAAGACCTTCCAAAAGAGAGGGTTAAAGTAAAGACATGAAGCGAAAGAAAGAAAGAAAAACAAAAGGAAAAGGAAAAAGATATGGAAATCTGAAAAAGAATTCAAAGTAAAATTTGAATTCCATAGGTATGATCCACGTGTAGGTCATTATTGACAGTACAAACAAAAATCCAAATGTTGGTTCACTGTGTTATCTTTAAAACAGCATTCCCCCATCCCCATCCCCCATATTCCCAAATAAAGAACATGTAAATTTAACCCAAATAAATCATCCTAGGATGATCTGCTTCAAAGTTCATTCTATATCAACAAGCTAATTGGCCCAGTTATACAAAAAAGGAATATGCTCAATGATCTGCATTTTATCCGTACTAAAACTGAACATTATTTTATAAATAATATTAGAGCATGTTTGATGCATGAAATTAGGAATAAACAGACCAATCTGTTGTTTGGTGGTCTCTAAAGGATAAATACTCTTAGTCCCCAGACCACCATTTTGTCCGATAAACTTGGGATAACTATTCCCTTGTTCATGGGACTAAATTTTATGTTATTGTTTAAACTATAGCTATATAAATATTAGTGTTATAGTTGATCATAAAATTACTAATAAAATAGCTAACAATATAAGTATGCTAACTAATTATATGAATAATAAAAAATATGAGAATATATTATATCCAATTAACAACATACTCATGGAATTACATTTATGACTTAATAATTAAAAAATATATGTTTTATAGAGTTGGGCCACTTCTGGTCTTCTTCAAATCAGAGAATATTGGACATCTCCAAAGCAAGGATGTCAGGACTTTTCAAGAAAAAAAAATAAATTTTTTTTTGGCTTAACCACCTTAAAATCAATGCTATATCATTCATACAATTATTCTAAAACTAAAAATATAAAATAAGGTAATTACTAATTTATTATTACAAATAGAATATTTATTATTCATCCTTAATTTGAATTTTTTTATTAGCTATTCATATTAATTATCTACTTAATTAATGATATAAATTATAAATTTATTTATAGTAAATATGTCGTTTAATTAATTGTATTACATTTTTAATTAGTTTAAGGTGAAATTATTGATAGGTTCCAGTCTAATCTACCAACACATACACAGAAGACAATACTAAAATAGTCCAATCCAATCTAGTCGAATTGTATCCAGTCCAACCCAATCTAGTCCAAATCTTATCCTATCATATCCACTCGACTTCAATCTAGTTGAATCCCATCTTATCTAATCATATCTAGTCCAATCTAACATCCCAAAGGTGCTCTAATAGAATGGGGCAATGTCAACATTGAGATTCAGGCTAAAATACTTTTGGGTTGAAGTGTTTAACTATCACATGAAACCATCAATATATAATATGGTTTGTACTCTTCAAGTACAACATGATTAATAAATTTAACACAAGCAGTTATAGGAGGCCTTGGTAGGAAAAACCAAAAAAGTATTTATCTTAAATTTTTATTGGAAACATGGTTGGCTTAATTCAAAAAGGCAGAATGAAGTGCTGGTATTTTGATTCCCAGGAGAGATGTAACAAAGAACCAGTGAGTGCATTAACAAAAATCTGATCATTTTGACTCAAGCTTCTACTCTATGCCAGAGTCTACTACCAGTTCATCACCGTTTTAAGAGCTGAAATCTACCGCTTAGTGATGCCAGGAAGTTGGGAGAAGATAACATTATCTTAAGCGAAAACCAAATGACAGCAACATAATCAACAATAACTCAGAAAATAAAAATAACACAATAAGTAAACAAGGAATTAATTAACTGCTGAGCAAACAGAAGTCCATAAACAAACAATTGCATTGATTTTAAATACATGTAGGATAACAGATTAGAAGTTATTTGAAACAATAACAATGAAGCAGCAAAGCTTACAGATTTATTGGACTGGCCAACTGGAACAATTTCAGAGAGGAACTCTTGAGCAGCCTCCACCAGATTGAAAATCATTACTCTTCCTTCTCGAGCATTAGAGTTTGCCTAACAAAAGAAAATTTACAATTAGTGAAAGCTGCATAGTCTAAGAGTATCAGATGATGGAAACAGAACAGCTGGTACATAAAAACAGCTAATATATGATGTTATCTCAGCAATAATGATAGAGGCAATAAAGGTTTGCCCAAAAAGATCATAAGCATCTCTGATTACTGTTGCTGCAACAAAATTCATGAAAAAGAAGATGATACCAAAAGTAATCCAATACCTGGTCTTGAAGGAGACAGAGAAGATTATCAGCATCACTTTTTGTCAAACCTTTCTCAGGAGTGATCTGCAATTTTGGACACTTGTAAGGATATCCTGGTAAACACCTGATAAACAAGCAAACAAAAAAGAATCATAACAAAGAATATGCATTAATACCAAAAAGAAACAACGCTGGATATCACCTCACTAACCTAACTAAAAGAAGAGCAGAAACATCTAGATCTTCATAACCCATATCCTTTGAGTAAGGTCTGCTCCAAAGTTCAAATAAATCAAAACTTAATCAAGGCAAAATGATTGATCATTAATATGCTTGAGTTAATTTCAGATAATAGAACCTGAGCTTAATAAGGATTTGAGGAGGAGATCCTGAAACAACTTTGCAGTCTTCTTGAAATATTGCACCCCTAAAAGCACAATAACATGAAAAAGAAATATAAAAAAAAGATGTCACAGCGTAATCAAAATGATTTTACAAGATTTTGTTAACACTTGCAGAAAAGAAGTCACCTAAACATGATGTTTGAGCAATGAAAACAATCAAACACACATATATTGTAGGTTATTAGTAATTCTAAACTTATAGAGCAACAAAAGTTTTTTAAATGATAGTTCCCTATTTACATGAAAAGAGAAGGAAAAGTAAATGTATATGTCAATGTAGGTGTCATAAAGTGTTGTGCTCCTACCACTGGAAGGGAATTTTATGATGCATTAAATATGTTAATACTAAATGTAGAAAACAATAAGAAAGAAAAAAAAATCCCTGCCTATTGTAGTGACTCTACCCAAATGCAGCTCAAAGGAAACAATTTAAAATATTAAGAGAGAGATCTTCTCTTTGTTTTTCCTTCTCTTGAACTTTTTGCAATAGATTTTTGCTTGAAATTAAACCAACCCCTTCTAAGTCTCCATCCTTACTATGTCAACTTCCAACTTGTCCATCACAACAACTACACCAGACTTTAGCCCTACTGCTACAACTACAAGCACTTCTGTTGAAATTAGAACATTAAATACATTAAGAGTTTAAATTTCATTGTTAAATCCTTTCATCTAAGCTTGGGGGTCAGTAGTTCCATGGTATCAAAACCAGGTTAACTGATGATTCTTTCATAATCTTCTCGTTCTATCACTGAAATCGCAACAATAAGAAAGTTGGGCATGTGTTTAGATCTGTATATATGGTTGTGTGCATGTTTATAGCCCCATGATAAGACCATTAATTAAATTCAACCATGTAGATCAATGAGCAAGCTAGAATTTATGCTCTTTCCTATAAGCTCAAGCTTCTAAGAGTACAGGTAATAGAAAAGAAGAGGACTATGTGGCTGTATTGTTACAGCACTTCTAAGTTCATTTGGTGAGAAAGTAAAATAATGGTTCTTGAAGACATTCAAAGGGCAAACTGATTTTCTGTGGAATAAAGTTCATTTCTAAACATTTCCATGGACTTCATTAACTGATTCACTTCACCGTTATTCTTTTTTCTTCATTCATGAGAACTCAAGTTTTCTGTTAGTTCTTTCAGATATCTTTGATATGCGAGAGGGTTTCTGTAATTCTCACTCTTTACAGGGGTAAACAGCTGGTTACCCTATTTTTCTGCTCTTTTTAACCAATGAACCACTTTCTACTACAAGCACACGGCAGAACCCTGAGATAAGTCATATGTTACATCATATGCAATGAAAAATAGATCCAGATCTTTTAGATTTGAAATATTTCTGCAAAGCTAAAATATCTTTCAAGTGCTGGACTGCAAAGTCACAAAGTAACTTGAACACATTGCAATTGCTCGTACCAAATGAAAGCATGTGACAGCATTACGAACCATGCAATGTATCATCATGAAAACTGGAAATCCACCAAAGAGCTAAACTATCAACTAAGCACAGGGAATCTACAATCTCTTTTTTTTTTTTTTTTTTTTGGCCTCCTTGAAATTATGCAAATATCTACTAAAACTCTATAAAATCAGCCAAATTAACGTTCAGGAAACATCAAATAGCCTTCTGTCAGATACGTTCAATTGTAGAATACATAAACCCAATATCTCTCTGCCCGTAACTCAACCGAATTCAGTGCTCAAATCGATGCTTGAATGTAAAGTTACTAATCATTCAGCAGAATTCCAACCTATTTTCATTCGTCCAAACTTTCTTTCGATGAAGCAGATAAGCATAACTCAAATTGTTCCAACCAAATTAAATTCAATTTCAAGAATTGAAGTTTCATCAACAATTCACTTGCAAAACAACGACTTACAAGGCAGTGATTTCTTCAGAGAGAAGCTCATTATCATCAATAGTGTCAGATGAATGGTCTTTGATTTGAGCTCTGCCTTTACTCCTCCTACTCCCTCCTCCTTTCTTCTTCTTCTTTGAAGCATGCCCCATTTCTTAACGGAAAAAAAAAATAGATGAAAATTGATAAACCTATGAAAACCCTTTGTTCGCCACCCTTCAAAACAAGCAGTCAAGAGCGAGAATTCACTTGTCTCTTGACGTCTAAATGAAAACATAAGCCAGAAATCAACAGAATGAACTGTGAATCCCGTAACGAGAAATATATAAATGTAAGCGAAGGATCTTGAGGGCGTTTTGGAAATGGATTATTAACTGAAATAATAATAAAAGCAGGAAAGAGAGAATGAGAAGAGGATTCAGAGATGGCGGACTGAGAATTTGATTTGACTGGTCAAGCGAATAAGGGGCAAGCCCAAAACGCAACTAATAATTATCATATTATTTAAAATTATTTTATTTAATTCTAATTATAAAACAATTGATAAATTAATAATAAATAGCAAATAAAATTTATCTTTAAATCAAATTTTTACTGAGATGATAAATTCTGTGAATCCTTGTCTAATATTTTTCCCATTCCCCAAAGTTACTTTCGGCTCAAGCTTTGGATTCATCCCTTCTTTTTCCTCGTCGCAAAAACGAAGCATACATTTAAAATAATTAACTTTAATTTGTGGGCAAAATGTAAAGCTTAATTGTGCTAATTTGAGGAGAAAATAATTTCTTAATAATAATAATAATTATTATTATTATTATTATTATTACGACATCGACATGCATTCTACTAATTAAAAAAAGATGAGATAAAAAAAATATTAGACTCCAAAATTTTACACAAATAAAATATATTTATTTTATTTAATATAAAACATATCCATAATTATACACTAAATAATAATTGTATTACTTGTTAACATACGAATAAAATTAACATATATCCCAAAATCTCAATGAAACCTAACAGTTAGGGTTGTAATTTTTTAAGAGAAATAACGGAAAATAAACCTATAGGTTTAAATAATATATTTTTATTTTATTTTATATATATATATATATATATATAAATGTCTCTTATAACTTTTAATAATATGTATTTATTTTTAAAAATTTTAACTTTATATAAATAAATTCTAACTTATATTGTTAATTTTAGTTTACAAAAAAATCACAACAACTAATGTACCCAATAGGATAAGATTTTCTTTTTTTTTAAAAAAAAATGTATATTTATTTTTATATTAATACATAAAAAATAAATAGATCTAAAAATAGAACTTATGAAAATTAAATTAAAATATTATTTTTCTTTTAAAAATTTTAAGAATATATTTTTCAAAAAGTATTTAATTTTGATTAATTCTCAAAATATGTAAAATAATGCAATCTATATTTACTTAAGTCATGTTTTATGAATCTAAGGTTAGTATAATGATATTTTAACTTGTTGTCAATTAGAGTGGGCAAAAATCTCCAAGGACACAAGTCTTGCTTGTTTAGGCCAAGGATTGGGGCCAATTTTGGCCTTAACTGGATGGGGAACGAGGCATATGTTGCCCTCGCTTTTGAAAATGGGGTGGGAACCGGATGAAAAATTATTTGTTTCAGGCTAAAAAATTTAAAATTAATATTTTTATAAATTAAAAAATTTTCAAAACCTAAAAAAAAATTCAATTTGACTGGAAAAGAGGAAACCCATGTAGTAAAATCTGGCCAAATATAATTTAATATATTTTGATAAAACAAAGAATTTAAACTTTAATAATATAATTTTAAATTTTAAATTATAAAGTAAAAATAACAAAAAAAAATTTAAAAATACAATAATATAAACAGGCCAGGGATGTCTAGCCTGTTGCCATTCCTATTATCAATATGAAAATAAATTTTTTTAATATTTTAATTTGTTGAACCTAAAATAATTGTATTTTTGTTAATAAATTATTAAAAGTTATAAAATAATTCAATTCATATTAATCAAGCCCTTTCTTTGCTATATTTAATTTGTTAGCTTTTTTAGTCAAATAATAATATTTTAATTTTCTTTGAATATATTATTTTTTATATTTTAATTTTTTAAAAATATTATTTAAAATAATTTAATTGTTTATTTTTATTATTTTTCTGTCTTATGTTTCTTGTTCTGTAATTAATTCATCATATATATTCTGTATAATGCACTCAACCTTGAGGCTAAGAAGAAATACACAAAAAATTTATTACACAAAACTATTATTTCTTCTTCTTATTTTCAACTTGCTCTCAAAGTTGAGCTAGCATATACGATAACCCCTATATAATGGTAAAGTTTTCTTCCACAATTCTTCCCAACATTTACAAGTTTTCTTTTAACACTATAAAAATATAAATAAAGTAATCTCAATACCCATTCAGTTAAAAGAAAACTCAAAGTTAGGATTCTTGGCAAAAATGTGAGAATATAGAGCAAAATCAACAACTTTTCTATGCATAAATGAATCATCACCAATTGAAGAAATAATAGCTTTTCCACTATTGCCGAATCTAATGAACATCAATAACAAACTTCTCTTAATTGATGTAGTTCTCAAATGAGGGCATTGCAAACATAAACAAAAGTAAGAAAGTTAAATATTATTATATATTTTGAATTACTCTTTAGCCAACTTCAAGAAGCATTCAAAATGAGCATTTGTGACAAGAGTAATAAGATTAAAAAAGAGAAGCATGCATGCTCAAAATTGATGGTGTTTTAGCTAAGAACATAGATGTATGAGAAAGTTTTAGGTACGGCAATATCATTACGTTATTTATGTTATCTAATTAGTAAGAAGGAAAAAATTATGGATTCATAAAAAATTTAAAAAAAAAAAAGATGAAGAAAGTCTTACTATCTAATTATTTTTCTTATTTAATATTTTTCACTTTTTTTAAAAAAATTTTCACCTATCCTTGATTTTTTCTTTATTTTTCTTATCGATAATCCTACCACATAAGCTACTATTCTACTTAAGACTTTTTATGTATTAAAAATATATACATGCTTACTTTGCCATAAATATTGGATCTAGTTTAATCATTTGATTTTTGTGTTTTTCATAAATTTACAACTACAATATTCACTATTTATATACTAAATTAGAATTTAAAAAATATATAATAATATACATTTATTTTATTATAAAAATTGTAAATCACCCTGTTAGGTTAACATCATATCTAAAAATTAAATACAATATTGTAGGAATAGATTTAATAAATACAATATTAATGATAATCATCGATTGATTAATTTATTATAATTTTAAAATAATAAAACATGAAATAAATTACGATTTTACAAGTACAACACTCACTATTCATTTATTAAATTAAAATTAAAAAATATAAAAATACACACATTTACACAATTGTTAAATTTTTAAAACAATGATAGATTAAATAAATTACAAGTTTGCAAGTACAAAATTCACCATTTATTCATTAAATTAGACTTAATAAATACAATAATAAACACATTAGTACAATTCTAATTAAAATATAGCAAATAAACAATGAAAAAATTAAAATAAATAAAAAATATAAAGAAAATTAAAAAAATTAGGGTTGATTGATGGACTGGTGGCTCGAATAGGTTATTGGTCCGACCAATGTGTGGGCTTGTGCCCAGGCCTAGCGAGGCCCACAGGCCTAATCTTTTTGCGCCAATATCGTGAGCTATCACCAAATCGAGTTGTTCAATAACGTATCGGATCCATACCATACCTCTATACACATATGGCTAATTTATTTTTTTTTTAATTTTTAACAAATAAATTTTGAAATAAGAAAATAAAATTTTTCTTTTTTTAAAATCTAATTATAATCTATTTTTTCTGATTTTTCATTTTTTTCCATTTTAATTTTCAAAATAGTATCAACTTTTTTTTTTTTTTCAATATTGAGTCCTTAACAATTTTTTTTTTTATTTTAAGTATCCCAAATTGATATCTTTAGATAAATTTTTTTCCATAAATAAATCATATTTCAATATCAAAATCAAACACTTCAACTGAAAATAAAATAAAATGCATTACCTTGATCTAATTCTTTAAGTTTTGGAATGGTCGCCTTAATTCTTTTAGAAAATTTATATATAATTCTTCCCTCGTATATTTTAATAATAATGATTATACTAAATTTTTAATTATATTTAATATATTTTTCCCTTGTACTTTGTGTCCTCCACCCAAATTGTCCTCCTTTCAAAGAAATCTCCTTCCCATTAAATAAAAAATAAAATAAATTTCTATAGCGAAGCCAACCAACCAAGTTAAAAAGCAGGATGTTTACCTCTATGTTATTGTTATCCATGCAATTGCCGGAGGTGTTCTTGGCTTAACATACACCATGTGGTTGTTTGTGGGCTTGATATCAGGACTCTTTATATTGAGGTCGATTCAATTAACACAATATTAAAAAATTACCTAATTAATTTAGTCTCTTACTATAAAAGCAAAAGCAAGTTATTAAGAGATCAATTACTCACTTTTCTTTAACTTTAGAGATTTTTTTTTTTTAATTTATAAGAAAAACCAAAAACTAAGAAAATAAATACGTGCAATATTATTCTTCTTGTTTTTCATTTATTGTTTATTTTTTAAGTGAAGTTTATTATATTAGTAAAGAAAGAAAAAGAAAGAGAGGATATAGCCTCACCCACATCCAGCCAATCACAATCGTCCCCTGTATTTCTCCTCAGAGAGCTATTCGATTCTCCTCCATTACTCCTATCCACAACTACACAACACGCGCTATCTACTATCATAACTTCACATCTTCTCCATTATTATTTCTTCACATAATTTCATTTCTTCTCCATTATTATTTCTTCTTCCTTCTGCTCTCTTCACCTTCTAACCCTTTTCAACTTCTTCAATCTTACATTTACACCCCCAACAAAAATGGCCACCAATTCTCTACAGTCCCTCCACCACTCTTTTCTTCGGCGCCACCACTCTGACGCCGCACCCACCGCCATCAAACCCACCACCACAACACCACCACCAACTTCTCATTTACTTTCCTTTTCATCTTCCATCAATAAAACAACTACAAACTCTATGATGACTTTCTCTCTTTTCCGATCTACGACTTCTTCTGTTTCTACAACTTCTACTTCTCAGCAGCCCATTTCCTTTGACGTTCTGCAGCAACACTTGTCAGCCCAAAACTTCCGGCTGGCTGATGAGGAAACTCGCCGGCTGCTCATTGTTTTGGCAGGGGAAGCAGCTCAGAAACGTGGGTATGTGTTCTTCTCCGAGGTTCAATTCATTGCAGAAGCAGACCTCAAAGCCATTGATGATCTTTGGAGACAGTACAGTGACAACAAGTTTGGGTACAGTGTGCAGAAGAGGATTTTTCAGAAAGTTAACAAAGATTTCACGAGGTTTTTTATTAAAGTTGGGTGGATGAAGAAGCTGGATTCTGAAGTAGAGCAGTATAATTACAGGGCATTTCCTAATGAGTTTATTTGGGAGAACAATAAGGAAACTCCCGAGGGTCATTTGCCATTGACGAATGCTCTTAGAGGAACTCAATTGCTTAATAGTATTTTAAACCATCCAGCTTTTGAAGGCATGGACGAAGAAGGAGGAGGAGCAGGAGGTAAAGAAGAAGATAACGGAATTGATAATGGAATTTTGAAGTCAAAGCCACCGAGCAAGAAATTGTTCAAAACAGACTATAGTTTTTGAGGTTCAGAATTTTAGCTATTTATTACAGTATTGTCGCTTCATATCGCTAATTCGTGAAGGCCACACGTGGCGTTGCTTGATTTCTCTTTTAGCACGTACCAATAACACACACAAAAAGAATATTGAGAATTGGAAGGTTTTTTTTTTTTTAAATATATATAATAATAATGCCATTGAATATTAGTAGTCGAATTAACTATGAAAGTAAGTGCTCAATTGAGTGATCGTTTTTTTTTTTTCCTACTCTCTTTTGCTTGAACTTTTCACCCTTTCTATGGAGTGCGGAGAATAAAGAAATACATATATTATTTTTGTGGGAATGAATGGGAAGTGGTGACAAAAATTGTTTTCTTCAATTGCTAATGGGTTAGGATTAGTAGCTGTTTTTTTTTTTTTTATACAATTTTTTTATATTATTTATATAATATTAATTAATTAAAATTAAAAATTAAAATTATTGATTATATATAAATTATGATATATTAATTATAAAATTTTAATTTTAATTTTAATTTTTTAAAAATATATTGATAAAAATAAAAATAATATAAAATTAAAAACTCTCGTATTTAATATATTATAAATAAATTATTTAAATTACAATTATAACCTAATGACAACCATTTTTAAGTAATTATCGACAAAAAGCGAGATTTTCTTTTACCATTTTATGTTTGGTGATCACAGGAAAACTCAAATATATAGTTGGCAAGTAACAAATACCTTGGAACAACTAAATTGTCTTTGTCGGCGCATATGGACTGCTTTGTCATAGGGTACAATGGCCTTACAAAAATCACGTACTAATCGGCATTCTTTTACAAAATCCACAAAAATCACGTACTAATCGGCATTCTTTTACAAAATCCACAATACTTTTCATATTTTCCAATATCGGGAGTGGAGTTACTTCTGGGTTTCATTTTCCTGCATTTTATTGAATCTTTTTCAAGGTTCTATATATAATTTGAAAAAATATTCCCCAATTTTTACTAATTTTTATTTATCATAACAATAATTACTTGATTTAATTATTCTTTTAAATTTCATATATATATATATATATATATTTCACAAAAAATATTTATATATAAAAAAATATATTCACACACCCACCCGCTCTAAAGTGTTGTTATCCACAGAAAAACTTAGAATAAAAACATAAATTTCCATTTTCCGTTATCACGTCCGTCAAGTCATCAAACATTTAACGAGCATTACCAAATTCTCCGTCAATTTCTCTGTAAATCTGAATGGAATGTCGTTTGCTAAGCTCACAAACAGCCAAAACCATCGCTACATGCTCCAACTCGTTCTCTCATGCCGCAAAATCACAGCCCAAGTATCCGACACCTCCACCGCCACCGCCACAATCGTCGCCATTGCCTCCTCTTCCCGGCAAGACTTTTATTCCCACTACCACTCCAAACTCAATCCTTTCCCGAAACACCACCGTTTCTGGGACTCCAAGACCGCCGCCCTTGTCGGCCAAAAACTTGGGTCTCAGCTCAGAGAAATCGGCGTAACTAACGTTATGATTGATCTTGCTGAAGAGCTCTCCAGACCAGCGAATCAGAGGATCCTGGTTAGGCCTCTCTTTGATTCGGTGCGTCGCGCTGGCGTCGTCGTTGCTGGATTTGAAAAGTTGGGAGAGATCGGGCATTCGATGGAAATGAACGGTTAGGATGTTTCCTTTTGTGGATTGGGTTGGTTCTTTATTTTGTAACGGTACTGAATGCAGAAAAAATGGTAGTGCGGTGTATTTGGTTGCAATAATATTACATGTGCCCTTTGATTGTTTAAAGTTTTATTGGAACGTCGTTTTAGTATTTTTAAAATAATTAATTATTTCTTTTTTTATGGATAAAATACACATAATTAATATAAAAAATTTATTATTTTATCATTGTTTTGAATAATTTAAAGAATAATGTTAAATATTACAAAATATATCTCAATGGCACCACAAATGAGATGACATCTATTTATTAGATAACTTTTTTTTTTAAAACATAAAATTATTTATTATATATTTTAATTATTCTTACAATTAGTATCACTAATTTGAGATATAATTTAAAAATTATATTTTAGAATTATATAATTATTATAATAAAAAAATGTTTTAAAAATATAGGGTGTTTGAACTCTAGACCTAGCACTCAATATGTGTCAAAGTTTGTTATATAAACTATTTTTCATATAAATCATGATTCTTTTCTAATTTTTTTTATATTTAATTTTTATAAATATTGACACGTATCAAAATTAATAATGAAAGGATAAAATTTTATTTTTAATTTTTTAATTTGAATTATAAAATATAAAATTAATTTATAAATTTTATTAAAATATAATATAAATTGTATTATATATATATATATTAATATTTTATTAAAAATTAAGAATAAAAAAATTAAATATATTTTGTGTAGATAATGAATCATAATTAATATATACGTTAGATTTAATTTTAATTATTAAAAATGTATTGATACAATAATTCAAAAATTAAAATAAAAATTATGTAAAGTTAAAGATATTCGAAACCTTCCTTAGCGTAATTAGAGAAAAAATAAATATATTTTTTTTATAAAATTTATTATAAAATAAAATTAAATAAATTTAAAAAAAATATTTAATAAAACTTTTTTTTGAAGTATTTGTCTGCTCTTCGTGAATATAGGATCACGTGACGTGCATACTGTGACGGAATCCCACATTGGATAGAAATAGACAATTTTTGGGGTTTATAAAGGGGGGTTTTGCACACTTTAATAGACATGTTTTTTGGGGAGGAGGTAATGGCTCAGCCCGTGACACGTGGTATCAGAACAAGTTCGTGGGGATCTTTTGGAGCTACTGCAACCATTATTCTCATCATATCAAACAAGGAAGCGGAGCCAAGCAACGTCACTGAAGTACTGCAGGAGGAGCGCAGCCGCGAAAAGAGTCGTGATGGGAAGAAGAATATGTCCAAAGACCGCTCAATGTCTGCGGATGTATTATGCGCTGCCGAGGCTAGGTTAGCCAAGCTCGAACTTGCGATGGGTGATGTGCTAGACCGTTTCGACTCACTCGAACCGAGGGTTGAGAAGCGTGAGCGTGAGCAGGAGACTAGTGCCCATAACGCTTTTAACTCTTTTGTCGTATCCATGAACCAGGCCATAGAAGAGTTTAAGCGGAACATGGTAGCATAAATGAGTGCCACCAATGCGGGGGTAGATGTTGTAAAGCAAGACCTTGCCATATGCAATGCTGCAATAGCGTCGAGGGCTACAGTAAATGGCGTGCCGAGAGTTCAGGTTCTCGACCCGCCAAGATACGGAGGCAAGCGTGATGCCAAGGAAATAGAAAACTTTCTTTGGATGATGGAGCGCTACTTAAATGCGGTGAACATAGATGACGACGCTGTCAAAATCAGCATGTGCACTTTCTTCTTCGAGCACGACGCAGTATTATGGTGGAGACACCGCCACACTGAAATAGAAAGGGGGTTATGCATCATCGACACATGAGATGCATTCAAAACAGATTTCAAGAGGCAATTCTACCTCGAGAATGCGGAGGAAATGGCAATGAGGAGATTTCGCAGGCTAAAGCAGCGGGGTGCGATTAAAGACTACATTAGGGAATACAACTCTCTAATGCTGGAAATTTCCGACATGCTCGAGAAGAGCCAGTTGCTGTTCTTCCTAGATGGACTTTAGTCATGGGCGGGGCAAGAATTAAAGAGACGGAATGTCCAAGACCTTGCTTCCACAATTGCAGCAGCCAAGATGCTGATTGAGTATCACCGCGAGCCGTCCAAGGGTAATAAGGGCAAGAAGACAACTTCGAACTTCAACAAAGGCAGCCATGATAAAAGTGGGGGAGACCGACCTCACAAGGTGGATCTGCAGCCAAATTGATCACCAAAATACGAGAGGCGCAATGAGGGGCAAAGGACGCAAGAGAAGCGGAAGTGGAATTGCTTCATTTGCAGAGGAGCACACCACATTAGGGAATGCCTGCAGCGGTCCAAACTTAATTCCATCATCAGCGCCTATGACAAGTCGCAGGAGGATGCACGCTTGGGTTCTATGCGCGTCCTCAACTTGGTCCAGGCTAAGGAGACGTCCAAGGGGGTGACGTCTAAGGCCAAGCCAGCAGCGAAGCTTTATCCCAGCAAGACACTGAAGTACGTCGACGCCAACATCAATGGGGTAAGCTTCAAGGCGTTTATTGATTGCGGCGCTAACCAATGCTTGATCGCCGAACGTCTTGCACAATGGTTGAGTATAGCGCATGTCAAGGAGCCGAGATGGGTGAAGGTTGTCGACCAACCACCTCGGCCAATTCGCGGAGTTGCTCAAAGTATACTAATGCAAATTGGGTCATGGCGCGGCACGGTCGACCTAATCGTGATATTGATGAGCGACTTCGACATGGTGTTGGGCAACGAGTTCATTGATCGCATGCTGCCCTTCACCTTCACAACTGATGGGTGCTTGAGATCGAGCTCGACCATGGTGCTAAACCTTCGGCCATGAGACCATACCGCATAGCACCGCCCGAGCTCGAGGAACTCTGTCGGCAACTTAGGGAGTTGTTAGAGGCTGGATTCATAAGGTCTTCAAAGACACCATTTGGCGTACCTGTCTTATTCCAAAGCAAGCATGACAGGAGTTTACGCATGTGCATCGACTATCGAGCGTTAAACAAGGTAACCGTTAAGAACTGCTATCCAATCCCTCACGTGGATGACCTATTTGATCGTCTTGAGGATGCTCGATGGTTTACCAAGCTCGATCTAAGGTCCGGTTACTGGCAAGTGCGCATTACGAAAGGAAAAGAGCTGAAGACAACATATGTGACCAGATACGGTTCCTACAAATTTCTTGTCATGCCTTTCGGTCTCACCAATGCACCTGCCACTTTCTGCACCCTCATGAACAAAATCTTCCACTCGTTTCTCAACAAGTTCATGGTGGTATACTTGGACGATATCGTGGTCTACAGCAAGAACCTTAAGGAGCATGTGGAGCAGTTAAAATAAGTTTTCTAAGTCTTGCAAGACAACAAGCTGTACGTGAAAAAGGAGAAGTGCTCGTTCGCTCAACAAGAGGTGATGTTCTTAGGCCACAAGATATCAGGTGGACAGATTTACATGGACACGGTCAAGGTATGTGCCATCTAGGAATGACAACCCCCTACTACCATAACGGAGCTGAGATCATTTCTTGGCCTAGTTAATTACTACCGACGCTTCATTTAAAGGTATTCTGCTCGAGCAACATCTTTGACCAATTTGCTTAAAAAGAAAGAGACATAGGAATGGTCGCTGACATGTCAAGAAGTCTTCGAGAATCTTAAGCAAGCGGTGATGGAGGAACCGATTCTCTCGCTGCCTAATTATTCCAAGCCGTTTGAGGTGCACACGGACGCGTCGGACTTTGCTATCGGAGGTGTATTAATACAAGACGGACACCCTGTAGCATATGAAAGCCGTAAGCTGAATGACACGAAACGAAGATATCCCGTGCATGATAAGGAGATGACAACAATCATTCATTGCTTAAGGTATAGCGACATTACTTACTTGGAAGCCGGTTCATGATTAAAATCGACAACGTGACAACGAATTACTTCCAAAAGCAGAAGAAACTCAGCCCTAAGCAAGCTAGATGGCAAGACTTCTTGACCGAATTTGACTATGTGATGGAGTACAAGCTCGGACGAGTGAATGTCGTGGCCGACGCGTTGAGTCGCAAAGCAAAGTTTGCTAACATTAGCCAGCCTGAGTGAGATATCATGGAACGTGTAAAGGAAGGCTTGTCCAATGATCAACTCACCAAGAGCTTGATGGAGTTTGCCAAGGAAGGTAAGACAAGGCGATTCTGGGAGCGCGATGGCGTACTTTACACCATCGGTAATCGTCTATACATTCCAAAGTGGGCGAATCTACGAAGGGAGTTAATGAAAGAATGCCATGATTCCAAATAGGCGGGACATTCAGGTACTTATCGCATTATGGTTTTACTTAAAGATTTCTACTATTGGCCGCGTACGAGGGATGATGTAGAGGCATACGTGAAGACTTGCCTCGTATGCCAGCAAGATAAAGTCGAGCACAAACAGTAAACTGGTTTGCTCGAACCTCTTCCCATCCCCGAGCATTCATGGGAGTGCATCACCCTGGATTTCATCTCTGCATTTCTAACATCTGAAGGATGCGGGTCCATTTTGGTCGTGGTGGATAAACTGTCAAAATATGGCACTTTCATTCCCATCCCACGAGACTGCAATGCCGAGGAAGTTGCACGCTTGTTCTTCAAGTACGTTGTAAAGTATTGGGGCTTACCTCGCTGTATTGTCAGTGACAGAGATCCGAGATTCACCGAAAGGTTTTGGAGAGAATTATTCCAGCTCATGGACTTGGATCTCCACTTCTCCACAAGCTTCCACCCACAAACTGATGGTCAAACAGAAAGGGTGAATGTATTGCTGGAGATGTACTTACGGCACTTTGTGAGTGCCAACCAACACGATTGGGTTAAGTTGATGGATGTCGCACAATTCTTCTACAACTTGCAGCGGAGCGAAGCCACTCAGCATAGTCCTTTTGAGATCGTGATGGGTCGACAACCCCTAACGCCACAAGCACTAACAAAGGGGTATATGGGTTCCAGTCCCCCTGCTTACAAATGGGTCAAAGGTTGGTAAGAGTAGATTGACGTGGCAAAAGTTTACTTGGACAAAGTGTCTAAGAAAATGATGAAATGGGCTGACAAGAGTCGGAGACAACTGGAGTTTCAAATTGGAGATCTTGTCCTTGTGAAGCTACCACCTCGATAGTTTAAAATGCTACACCAAGTACATCCGGGGTTAGTATGCAAGTATGAAGGGCCTTTTCCTATTGTTGCTAAGGTTGTAAAGGTTTCTTACAAATTAAAGTTGCCACACAAGCTAAAGATTCATCCGATCTTCCATATGAGTTGTTTGAAGTCGTACCATGCAGATGAGGAAGACACGAGTCGAGGTGAGTCACATAGAGTGCCGCTCACCAACTTAGCCTCTTTTGACAGCCAAGCTGAAGAAATTCTCGAGGATCGATTAGTGCGAAAAAGCGGAGTTCCCAACTACGTGGAATACTTAATCAAGTGGAAAATTTTGCTAAGCCACGAAGCTAGTTGGGAGAAAGAGGAAGACTTTTAGCAATTCTGCGACACCGTTAAAGCATACAAACAAAGGAAACTTGACGAGGGCATCAAGGATTTTAGTGAGGGAGGATGTCACGGAACGCCGGATTGATGCTTGAGAGTGGGCAGAAAACATGCTAAAGCCAATCCAATTTATGGCATAAAAAGGAGCCTAAAACAAATCCAATTTTTAGAAGGCCCAAGGTGTCATTGGAGGGAAATATTAGAGGGAAATTTCAAGCCTTTGAATTCAAGTTTTCCCTCCCATTTGCATGGAAAATGGAGAACAAATCTTAGCCATCCAAAGTGGCCATTGTACATTCAATCCTAATCATTCATTTCCCCTTCCTACAACTATAAATAGGCCTCCCATCCTTGAGGCAAACCATCCACCAAAACACAAACACAAGTAGTCCTAAAGGTATTGTAAGTTTTGTAATTCTTTCATTCAATACAAAATATTCTTCTTCAAGTTCTCTTGTATTTTTCTGCCTCTAGTCTTCTAAGTCTTTTAAGGTGTCCAAAATCATCTTCCGCGCATCAATTAAGGTTTGCTTAGTTCAGTTATGTGAGTTCTACACTAGCTAAGCGCCGCACGGGTTCGACGAAAACCTAACATCCTGTGACACGTGGTATCAGAGCCAAACCATTCCAACTCTAATGTCTCAGCTAAGCGTCCACGCATAACTAATGTGTTCATGAAGAGTCCATAAGTCTCGAGGTAGAGCAGGGAGCCTCACTGTGACGAGGGCGTTACAAAATTGAATGGGGGAGAGTGTGATGGAATCCCACATTGGATAGGAATGGGTTATTCTTGGAGTTTATAAGGGGGAGACTCTGCACACCCTAATAGACATGTCTTTTAGGAAGGAGGTAATGGTTCAACCCGTGACAGTACGCTTCAACTACTTATTGCTTATGAAAAAATAAATGATTACACGTGATAGTATCATTCATTAAGAATAAAATAATCTTATTTTACGTTCACTTTGCAAATGTGATTTTTCAAACAATTCTAACTAAAATAATCGTTTTGTCAATTTTGGGGAAATTTATCCCTGCATAACTACTTACTTTTAATTCAATAAAATACAAACTTAAAAAATCTCATTTTGTCTCAACTAAGCTACCGCTTTATGACGAATCTGGTAAAAACAATGAATTCTTTTTATATTGCTTATCAATTTTTGCTTTATATCATGAATAATATATGTTTGTGTTGTTTTTTGCTTTGATTTGAGTGATTTTTGAGAAAAATTGCGGGAAGTGTTTGTTGGGCTTTCAAATTGAGGGCCACCGATGTTAAATCGAGGGCATGGTGGCGCCTGATATCAAGTGCTACTATGCGCTTGATGCCCAATTATTTGAACTGGTTTCCAACCTGGTTCACATAATAGGGTTCAATTGAACTACATTTGATTTAATTTTATTCTAAAAATTTTATTATTTATTTACTCTTTTCATTTTTTTTAATTTTATGCAAATGGGACCTTAAATTTTATGCAAATAAGTCCCTTTCAAAGTATGCAAATATGTCTTTAATTTGCGTATCACCTAAAATATGTCTTATTGTCTTATAGTGTCTTTTGACGTGCAATATTTACTAATAATAGACTTTTTGTGTAATTTTAACATGCATAGAGAAAGGGCAAGTTGACTACAGCTAAAGATTGAAATAGTGAAGCACTTTGATGCCGAGTCGACCTCATTGTTGTGACAAGTAGTTATAGATCAAAGTAGAAGGAAGTTGATCATGGCACAAGTTGAGTTATTTAGGCATACTTACTTTGGACGCTTTCTAGACATCTAATCATTTTATTTTTCAGACATTCTCATAAATCATATGCTGTCACACATGGTTTATGTGGATACCGGCTATAAAATAATGTGAATTCATATTGGCGATCGGACCATTCGTTTTTAATTTTAACTAATCACCAATTTGAACTTTAGGTACTTTTCAGCTGAGAATATTCAATGAAAGATGATTATGTTCATAGTTGTACTGTTATTACCCTAGACCACATAAATAGTATTTGTGGCTAGCTTGATTTTTCAAGCATTCCTGAGTTAACTGTAGTGCGATCGTCATTGATGGAGATGTTCTTATTTGGTAGGGGCAGCATGAACCATGTCGATTGCTAGTTGTTGGATACACTACATGATCTCGAGGAGTTACAATTGTTATTCATGAGGCAATGCCATGTGACAGTATACTTTCCACTATTTGCAATGAACGCTCCCTGCAAAGTACGCTAAATACAAGAAGGATACACTGAACTTGGAGGCAATAAGTAACAGTTTCAGAGGAAGGTATAATATGATCGAGATGCTTTTTGTATTTTAGGTACTTTCCCCAAATTTTATAGTACTTAAGTTGCAATTTAAACTTTATGGTGTACTTAACAATTGTTATGTTTTATTGTTATATAAGTTCAGATCTAAGAGGCTGTGCTTAGTGCACAGGATAACATTGTTTCTAAAATGAGCAATAATATCCCACAAATCTTGAGGTGGAAGACAGGGAAGATGCATGTAAGCTAGAAGTCCATATTGTCGCACCTGTTATCGTAGGAATCGGTAAATATTGTTAATTCTATTTCACTTAGTTTAATTCACCGTGTCATAAGTACATTTCCCAAAATGATCACTTTGTTTTATGTAGCTGCTTTGGGTGCTTTTCGTGTTAGAACTGAAGTCAGATAAGATGGGTCGTTCATAGTTATTGGAGATCATTGAGCCTGCGGGCGCATACGAGGGTACCTTGTTCCTAGAGCTAGTCGATCACGGAAGAGTTCCTTGCACAGTTCATTTGATGACTCCCGTGTTGGTCACACTGACATTGGCGCTGGTGATGCATATGAATTATATGCATTATGGGTATGTTTTTTAGTTCATGTTCGTGTCGTATAATTTAGCCCAATGCGTTGAGGTTGGACATAATCTATTGTAGGATGCAAATCCGTCGGGATATACACCTCCTTAACCATCTATATCGAACGCCCAATCGGCACTCTATTGTGCGCGATCATGCAAAAAGGCCCACTGTCAGCTTCTTTGCTTGACCACAACGACTCCAAACATAATTTTATTTTTGCAAAATTCAACCACGCACAAATTCAATTAAAACAGGTGCAAATTTAACACATTCACAGGTTAATTCATGATATCAAGTAAAAATAGATAAGAAGGTGAGAAAAATAAAAAGAATTTACTCTTTTTGTAGTTATTGAAAGTTCAATAGAATTACATTTATTCTTGATTTTTGAGTTGAGATAAAATGAAGTAATTTTCGTTAAATTAGAATATAATAATTACAAAATATAAATTTATTTAAAATTATCGAAATTGATAATTTTTAATAAAAATAATTTGAAACGGGTAATGTATATAAATTAAATTTAAAATAAATTCATTTTGAGAAACTTTTTTTTTAATAATTCTACTATTAGTGTGAATTAATGATACATATTTGCAAGTTACGTCGATATATTTCATAAATTTAATTAAAATATGACAATTGATTGATAAGAAATTGAAGTCCTATAACGGTTTATCAATTGAATTTAATTGAGAGATTAAGTGAATCTAATCATAAATACTGTATATAAGAAACGGTTTGTCAATTGAATTAAAATTTTTTTCTAGTCTATTATATTTTTATTTGTCAATGAATATTATATTTTCATTAGTTAAGAATAGCGTGCGTGTATTTGCCGAGGTAAAAGTTAAGATCAGTAGCCCTTTTCTGTGTGCCTACAAAAGCTTCCTAATCTGTCAGAAAAATATTATAAAAAACTGAAAACAAGCCTCAAATCAGAATTCTTTCTGTTCCACAGACAAGTAGATGTCTAAAAGAATGATTGTGTTTTGGCTAAGCATGCTCATAGCGAGCTCATTCTCAACGAGAGAAACCGAAGCCAAGGATATCGGATACGATCCCATTGAAGGGGACGATCCTGCCAGATGCGATCCAAAGAAGAATCCAAATGGATGTAGTGCACCCGGTGGTCCATACCAAAGAGGCTGTAACAAAGCTGAGGGTTGTCGTGGTGGACCTCCTGCTAGTCGTGCGAGTGGGAAGAAAGAAAATGAATTATATTAATTAATAATTATGTTATTGCGGTTGTATTAAAATAAATTGATTTAAAAATAAAAAGAAATCCTATGATTTACAAACCGCCTTAATTTTTTTTTTTTATATATTTTTATTTTGATAATGGTGTAAAAACTATCTCAACCATACGCTAAGTTGTTTCGTACGTTCAAATAGTAATATATTGTTGCACTTGAATCTCTTTACTGTGCGAAAGTGAAATTGATGATTTTTTAAATTAATAGTTATAAGCGTCTCGTATGTATAATGATCATGTAATTGTTAGAAGGACTGGCATCATATAAGGCTGAGTATAGATTCGGGTTGACCTAAAATCTTGTAGAATTGGCTCAGTTCATGAACCAGAATCAATTTATTTTAATTCGATTTTGATATTATAAAGTAAGAAAATAAATAAATAATTTTGAAATTTTGTTGAGTTAGACCAGTTTATGAGCCACAATTGATTTATTTTGAATCAATTTCCTTGTTATAAAGTAAAAAAATAAAAAATAAAAAATCATTGCATCTATAATGATTTAATCACAAGACAACCTAAAACCTTGTGGAACTAAACTGGTTTATGAACCAAAATTGATTTATTTCGATCCAGTTTTGGTATTGTAAAGTAAGAAAATAAATAAATAATTTTTAAAATCTTGTGAAATCGTACTAATTTATGAATTGGAATTGATTTATTTATATTCAGTTTTGGTATTATAAAGTAAAAAATTAAATAAATAATTTCCAGAACCCAACTAGTTTATGAACCAAAATCCATTTATTTTGATCCAGTTTTGGTATTATAAAGTAAGAAAATAAATAAAAAATCATCGCACCTATAAAGATTTAAACACAAGATTTCAAAGTAAAAATATAAGCACTTTTACCCTTAGACTACATGATTATTGTTAAAAATTTTATTCATAGATTTATTTAACTTAATTTGCATCAAGAACTACATCCAATAAATTATTTAATTAATAAATTATAATATTTAAATTTTTTTATTAAAATTATAAAAATTAATTTTATTATTTTTAAATAAATATATCTATTTAAAACATAATATATATTGTGAAAATCTATTATTAAATTTGTATAAATATAACTTTATGTAAAACATATTTATATTTAATTTAGCAATTAATTTATCAAATAGAACACTCTTTAGTTATTAAGCCATGTAGAAAAAAATTAATTAATATATTTATAATGTTTATTTAATTTAATTTATCATGCTATTTATATAATAATTTAATAAAATCATATTGTACAATATTAATTTTAAAATTATCAAACAAATTAATAATTATAATATATATGTACATAAATATACACATGGGGTATAATTTTATTATATATAATTTTACTATTTAAAAAAATTATTTTTTATGATATATAATACTAACTTGAATAATAATATAATATTTTTAAATAATTTATTATGTATTAATTTTTTGATAACTTATTTTTCTTTTTTTTTTTATTCACTCAATTTTTTATTTATATATTTTATTATTTCTGCAACTTAATAGTAATAATTTTATTTTTATTTTTTTGTTAAGTTAAATTTTGGTATAAATGAATACTTATAATATTACCTAAATGGACCTTTACAATATAATTTTTATTAAAAAAATTAAAAAATTAAGATAATTAATAAATAGAGTATTTTGTTTAAAAATTGGTACTGAACTGAAATAGAAAAATAAAGTATCTTGTTAAATAGGATAGATTTCAGTTCTAAATTTTTAGAATTGATTTTATTTAGAGTAGATTCTAGTTTTGAGTAAAATTAGAACCGAAACTTGATATACTCATCTGTAATATTATATACACATTCTATCTATTACTATGGTTATCTTGTAAGACATAAGTTTGGCCACAAAAATAATAAAAAAAAAACAACTAAAACTTAGAAAATGATAAAATTCTATCATGATTTGATACATGAGAAATTACACAAAAAATGATCTCAAGAAGCTACAAAAATCACATGGCACTAGAACTATGATATATGTAAAAAAGAACAATCCAACACTAGTTAAATCAAATGACTTAGTATAAAAATTTAAAATTCAATTAATAAGATAAGAGATAAAGTAAAATAACTCTACATATCTTCATTTTGATTTCTTTTTTTTCTAAAATATGAATTCTGACAATTGACTTGATCATTATACCAACAAATTTGCTGATATCTATAACCTTATTATATTTTGCATAAGAGAGATAATATCAACGAATCAAAGTGAGAAAAGTAGACAAAGATCCACATGATTAATTATAGTAGATTTGAGCAAAAAAATAATATGAACATACGTAATGACAAAAATGAATTGATTAAAGAATACTAAGAAGAATTGTACGTTAATGAAATGTAGCTTATTATATGCGATAAAAATATATAAAAGCAACTATGAATTAATTTTTAATTTTTGAAATATGTTGAAAACCAATGAATCAAATCTTCGATTCAATTCAATGCCTTTTATTAGATCGGTTTGGTTAGCTTTTAATAATGACAAATTTCAAGTTCGTTAGATTTTAATAATGACAAAGCTATTATATTGGAATGAATAATTCGACCAACCAGCTTAAAAATGTTCACACATCCCATCCAATTAGTTTAATCTATAAGATAGGATAAAAATAAAAGTAACTTTTTAAATAATTAAATGAAGAGGAGTATTATAATAACTAAAACAAATTAATACATAAATTATTTAAAATTAATATAATATTTTAATAATTATAGATTTTTGTGAATATTTTTAAAATTAATAGACTAAAATATCTTTTTAACCAAAATTTAGGAGAGTGCGCATGCGCATGTATGTATATATATGTATCATTCTCTTATAATTAAGACTTTATTCATATTATAGTATTGTAGTTCTTAGGGCATAAAGGATGAAAATGTTAATATTAATAAAAGATTAGTAAATTTTAGTAAAAATTAGTATTATCAGTTTTTTAAAATTTGATTTTAAAATATAGTAGAAGCACTACAATAAATATCAAGTGAAACTTAAACTATAAAATAAAAAATTAAACACATGAATGAAATAGATACCTTTAGCTGCGCTAATGCTTAGACAGATAGACAAATAACTTATTTTCCTTTAAAATTCCAAGACTTGCTTGCCAAATCTCACATAGTAATCTAAATAATAAAAGTAAAATTGTTGATTTTCAAGAACAAAAATAGAACTCTTTGTTTTTGTTTTTTTCGTTTATTTTTAACTTAATAAGAATTATAAGATATTTGTAACTGAATTAAAAAAGTCATTTATTATACTTTTTTGCTAAAGAATAATTTTATTAAATCTCTTATTATTATGTAAATAATTAATTTATATTATTTTTATGTAAAATATATTATTATTTTTTAAAAATTTTATCAAATACCTCCCTTGAGATTTATAATAATATCATTTTGTAGAATATCACATTAACCTCTTCTCTAATTTTAAATTGGCTAATTAGAAGATAAATATATTATTGATTTGTTTATTTTTTATAAGTAAAATTATATACTTAGTTTTATTTATTTTTTAAATAATATGATAATATATTAATAATACTTACTTTAAGTTAATTAAAATTTTATATTATTAAAAGTTTAAAATATAAATTAGTGCTTAATATAAATAAATTAAAGAACAAAAAAATGAAATCAAAATAAGTAAATTAAATATTTCATTATAAAAAATAAATAAATTAGAGATATATTTATTTTTTAATTAGTTAATTTAAAATTAGAGAAGAAGTAAGCGTGCCTTTTTATAAAACTTATCATAAAATAAAATCACTATAAATTTCAATAGAGATATCCAATAAAATCTCTTATTTTTTACTTAGAAAGACATCCACATTCTTTTATGGACTCTCTCCCTCTTTCTCCTTCAAAATGATTGAGCAAGATTTTTATAAAAAAAATTATCTCCACTTAATTAATTAATTTAATTTTATTATAATTTAAATTTATCAAAGTTTTTTCAACGTATGTTTATTTTTGTATAAAAAAAATCAAAATTGCTTAAATCAAGTCAAAGCTGACTACAAAATGCACATTAGAGCAAAATAAAACTTAAAATTTTAAAATAATGTCTCACCATATAGAAAGAGAACCCATAACAATATTAACTAGATTTTCAAGAAGTTCAGTGAAGGATAATAATGTCCATCACATGTATTCAAAATATAAGGAATAGAATAGATATGTAACAATGGAGAACATTAGAAGATTTTAACTTTAGATAAGATTGATTTTAATTATCAAAACAAGAGGCCAAAATAATACAACTAGCAAAGATTTGAAAAGTTATTGTGGAGGAAGACTTTGTTTGAAATTGAGGCATCATGGCTTTGAAGTAGCACCTGTTGTACCCTGAAATCACTTAATATCAAACCAAAAATTAATTTTACTAACCATTTTATTGTCAGAATGCTTGGGTCTTTCATATACAATTTTAAGTGAAAATTCACATACAATAGTTATATATATTAGACTTAATCTTCCATAAATACATGGCATTACTAACTATACAATCAAAATAATAAATATATTATCTAAATAGGACGCTTAATCTTTTTTAATATTTAATTGGTTATACTCATCATATAATCACAACAATAAAAATATCAATCAAAAAATTAACTTTCTATCATATTTAGATGGTTATGCTTACCAAATAATCACAATAAATAATGAATATAAAAATAAACAATACATAAATTTACTTGAAAGTATCTAAATTAATTAGAGTAAAAATCATGAATAAGAATAGAAGAATTCACAATGAAAAGTGATATTACAACTTTTTTATAAGCACCACTCTCTTTCAAGTAATTTGGAGAATATTAAAATATAATTTTGATATTATCCAAAGAGAAATTGTGAAGCTATAAGTTGGAGAGAGATTAAGAAAGATGGAGTTGGGATACAGAAAATGAAATGAGTAAATCACCTATTTATAAGAAAAAATTGAATTGGTAACCAATCACCATTACTGCTTAATTTTCTACAACTAGAGTCCGCCTAATGTGTAAATTGCAGCCTACCACAATTCTCATTTTGAAAAGCATTTGTAATTGAGAAGTTCAAAGTTGTTGCCCATTGTCATACAATTGCACCAATCGCTAGTTGGCCACATGTAACATTTTTAGACTTGAAGGTTCGATTGAAAATTAATTATATCTTTGCATCATTCTTTCTACCTTGTTATTCCATATTGCTTACGTTTCTGTTAGTTCATAAAATGATTAACACCATTCAAACTTCTTAGTATTAATCAACTTAATTAAGAAATTTACCAAGTTATCTTTACTGTGCATTTTTTAAATATCCACATTTTCATTCTCCACCATTTCTTGTACAAAATGGTATTGAATGCTAATGTGTTTTATCTTGGAGGAAAAAGTTGGATTCTTTGTAATGTGCAAAGCATTTGGTCTATCACAAAATAAAAATATCTTTTCTTATTTGTGCTCAAATTCTTTCATAAGTTTTTTAATCGCTTCCTTGTATGGTTATGTAACTGCCATTCATTTTATTTTTGTCATAGATAATATGTGAAAAATATTGTAATTTTGAAACTCTATGTGAAAAATATTGTAATTTTGAAACTCAGCTCACAATTCTTTTTATAAATGTAAACATATAACCAGTAGTGGATTTTTTTTTATTAAAACCATCTATATAATCTGAATCTATATAACCTCTAATAATAAAATTTGATCCTCTATAACATAATGCGACATTTAAGAGCCCTTTATATATCTCGAGATATTTACATTATTCCAATATTTTATGCTAAAATTTTTCATAAATCAGCTCATTGCTTTTACTATTTGTGTAATACTGGTATTGTACATATCTTGGTGATCATTAAACTTTCATTACTGATACATATAATACTCGAGACATTTCCATCTTCTCTACTTCATTACTAAGATAGATTATTGAGGATAATTTATAATTCATAAAAAGAGGGGTAAAAATGGGCTTATAATTTTGTATATTCATAAGAAAATGGGTAAAAATTGGCTTATAATTTTGTATATTGAAATGTCACAAGATTTTTTTTGAAACGTTTTCCAAAAATGCGAAATCCTTTTTGCTTTTTCTATCTCAATAAATCTATATTCTTACAATATTGTATATTGGTCCCAAATCATCATCTCAAATGTCATAACTAACTATGTCTTTAATTTTTTGACTTCATCTTTGTTAGGACCAACTATAAATATATCATCTAGATATAACAACAAAGTGATAAAATTATTATTAACGGACCTCTTAAAATACATATAATAATCTAAATTTAATTTTTTATGTTTAAGGCTAATGATGAAAAAAATCAAATCTTTTGTACCAACATATCGGTGTCTATTTGAGACTGTACAAAAATTTGGTTAATCTATAAACTTTTCCTTTTTCTGTAAAATCCTCTGATTAGAGATTGTAAATTTCTTCTTCAAGTTTTCTACGAAGAATTGCAACTTTCACATTTAATTTGTCTGAATAAGTCAAACATAACACATAACATATAATTAAGATTATTCTGATAATAGTGACCTGTATAATAGGAGAAAATATCTCATTAAAGATTATAAATCCAGAAAAAGAATAACAAGGAGGATTTTCTTATTTTGTATAAAATGCTTTCAATTTCAAATGCAATGGTAACAAGCCAATTTAACTAGCCATTTTACTACACATGTCCAAATTACATTAGCTCAAGCTTTTAACTTATAACGACACTTACACCTCAACATAATAGCTCAGTAATTAGTTTTCACTGAAAACCAGAAAAATAGAATTCATTGCGATTGAGTTGAGATTATTTTTTAATCTTTTGTATTTTTGATTAATTTTTATAAAATTAAAAAATTTAATAAAAATAAAATTTAAATATTTTATTATTTTTTAGATTTTTAAAAGTTAAAAATACAAAAAAAAATTCAAAAAAATTCTTATATTTTAAAATTATGCATGAATAAAAAAAATAAATTAACGTGCAATAGTTTTTATATTTATATTAGTTATTTGTTTTATATTTTTATTTCTAAATTTTAATGTGGTATATGCATATATATTTATTTATTGACAAGAAAGAATTCGATTTTTTGTATATGTACAAACAATCATTCTTAGTTTTTGAAACTAACTTTTGAGTAAAGATAAAGGGTATAGTGCATTCGTTCGTGAATTTTACAGTGATATGGTGATTAATACTATTTGAAATCTTTGATCTTAGGAAACAAAAAAAAAAGATTAAATATCGTGCACACAAACTTTATATTTGTATTTAGCTGAAGCAACATTGAAACAATCATAATTTTTGCACAATATATATTTGTCAAATCGATGTTGATTTAATTTTTTATCTGGCTTTCATGCTTTTAAATTTTAAAGGCAATTATTAATTTCAGACTTTCAATTGTTTCGTAAAATAATAATAATAATAATAATAATAATAATAATAATTACATAATAACAATATTGATTAGTAAGCGTCATTAACGTGAGCAAATTTATCAAAAGAAATACAATAAGAAAAGAAAAGCTCAAAGTTGAGAAATTTAAAAAAAAATTCTTGCAACTCAAAAATATTCCGACAATCTCTATTTAATTTTGAAAAGAGGGTAAGAGAAGGGTGTGCAATTTACAGTTAAAGCACCCAAGAAAAATAGGTAAATATATATTAAATCATTAGATACTTTCCTACAAAAGAAAATAGCAACCTATGAAGTTATAATTTGATGATACTCTTTTTCTAAACTAATTCTTTTAAAATTGTAATTACTTTGAATATGTTTTATGTATATATATGTATGTATATATGTAATAATAAAATAATTAAATTTTATTTCGACATCATTATCCGTACATCATATCAATTTTGATGAAATACTAAAATAGCCAAACAAATTTATTCCTCGTACAGAGATTTCATAATTAATTAGGTAGACACACGGTTTTTTTGTCTATTATTAAAACATATATGCTTTACAGGTAAATTGATTATCCGTGGACCTTTTGGCACTTCCTAATTAATATGCATCACAGGTAAGCACACACGTCAAGAGCATTCATATATATATATATGTGTGTGTGTGTGTGTGTGTGTGTGTGTATGTGTGTACGTATATAAGGTACAAGGAACAATCGTAGCTCTTCGCAGAAGCTCTAACCGTCCCGGATAGATAGTTGTTGAATAATTTGAGAGTTCTAATCCTTCCTAGTTGTAGCAGAATCTCTGCTTCCAACCATAACACCTCTGAATCAGAAAATGTCGACTCTAAAACATTAAGGTTTTCCATTAGTAAACTATAGTACGGTGTGCTGGACGAATCTTGGCCTTTACATGAAGTGGATTTCTGACTAGTTTTTGTAAGAATTCTTGTTATTATTTCTGAAACTGTCATTAATACATTGACCAAAAAAAAAAAAAAAAAGAGTTTTAGATGTATTCTAACATTTTTTTTTAAGGTTTGCATTAAATTGAAACGTATGATCAAATTGTTGAAAATTCCCATCACGAATAAAAAGATAAAATAGACATCTACAACCGCATATTACAATTAGTATTTTGACCTAATTCTTTGCAAACAGGAAAATCTTTGATTTTAGATATCACCCTCGATTTTTGGCAAACCCCCAGGACATTCATTGAGAAGATGAAATAATGTCTCAACTGATCCAACACAAATTTGACCTTTGTGTTCCCATACATTAATCTATCTATTTTACATATATTGGGTTCTGATACATGAATGTATGTATTTTATACACACACACACACACACACACACACACACATAATATTATATCTTTGCTATTATTGATGGCTTTTCATTTTTTAAATAATTATTTTCTTATCAACAATTATGTAAATCTTAGTTAGACTTCATTTAATATCCAAATATGATAATTTTTAAATCACAGATAATAGATATTAAATATTAAAAAAATGAGCAGACCTCAAACAATTTTTTTTTTTAATTTTACTCTTGGAACAATATTATCACTACCATCTCAAAAAAAAAAAATTCTTGGTTTGAAGTTCAAAATTTACTAAATGCTTCTTTATTTATATTGAAGCCATTATTAAAATCCTTCAAATATTTTTAAAGTGTACGCTTTTCAATTTAATTGTGAAAATTTTAATAGTCTGTGACTAAATAAAATTAAAATTTTCTGAGTGAACAAAAAATAAAAAATAAATTTGTCAAATTATAAATTTCGAAATAACCCTCCGAATATGATTTATTTCAACTATATATGATTTGTCTAATTATTTATGTCTATCAAATCACTAATCTTTGGAGGCAAGTTTATGTTTGGACGTTATGAACCAAAAACAAGTATATCTATCGTTCGTAAATATTGACATACATTTATATTTCAGTTTATTGAGATTAAAATAAAACTATAAACACTACCCAAAAAAGGAGAATATAAGGCCTACAAGAGAGACAGGACACTTCTAACTTAAAGAGCAGAGAGAGATTCCATTATAAATGTTTTGGTATATATGCATGATAATTGTTGGTGAAAAGAATATGATCAAAATGCACTTATACAGAAGTTTAGTCAGTGAAGTAAATGAATCTATTGACTTCAATTTCTTTAGTTATATGTCACCCAAGTTATGATTGATGATAAATAATAGATTATGTAAGATATGTATAGTTCCTTTTGGTTCTCAAAATCTGGAAAAGCGAAGGCAAAATCGAAGTGATTTGCTTGGTGAACTTAAAATTCTTTCTTCGAAATTTTTAGAAGTAACAAATTTAGAGAGTGACCCATTTTCAAATTTTAATAAATTAAATTCTCATTTTAAATTTGCACCAAAATAACTTAATATGTTATGGAAAAAAAAAGTTTTCAGTAAAAATTAATAATCCCAAACAAGTTGGTAAATTTTTATTTTGGTTCAAAGAAAATACTAAAATTATTTTCTGTAGATTAAAGATTTTTCTATTTTTCTATTTTTTTGTCTCTAATTCGGAGCAAGTGATATCATAAGAAAGGAAATTTTGAGCAAAATATCTTATATTAATTAAAATTTAATCAATTATTGAAAAATTTTATTTATGATAATTAAATTCTCTTTGTGGCGGTAAGGTTCGATATACTATAAGAAGAAATCATTTTATATTAGTGAAAAAGGACCTTAATATAAGATTAATACGTTTTTACCTGGGATTGAGTCCAATTGGGTGTATATTCAAAAAGAAAAACTAATAATTTGTTTTGAATATTCCAACAAAAGTTAATTTGTTATGATAGCAAGTGAAAGAATTATGCATCTAAACTTTACACAAGTAAAAATCCAGCAATTCTGTTGATTTCAGAATCCACGTATCTCTGAAAAATCATGAATATATTCCCAAGAAAGAGGGCCGAACTTGGTACCTTTATCTGTCAATTAAATATTGCATCAACCAAAGACACTAGCTAAAACTCTTTCAAAGAAATGGACGAATATGTTTCTTGGTCTCTTTCTAATTTGATCCAAATCAACCTTCAACTTCAAATGGAACCTCAAAAATATTTGAAGGTTACAAATCTAAAATCCTTTAAAGACGATTATAGTATCTTCTGTATAATCTTGCTTTTGTAATAAAATCTACTGTACTCATAATTTTTTAAGATCTCCATCATTTTCACCCACTTGTTATTTGATAGATATGCTTATATTAAGGTCATAAGCAAATCCTAAGTCGACATCCATAAAGTTGTTTGAACTACGAACCATTCAATAAATTGACTCAACATTTTGTACAAGCCATTCGAGAAATAAGTATATATTTTATGCTTTTTTACTTCAAAAACTTCGATTTGAACTTTCGCTAAAATAATTCTACAATTTCAAATTTTTGAAAAAAATTAAATTATCTAAAATATTTTAATTCTACCATTATCATGGTTGTCTTGCAGTCAATTTCTTTTATCTTTCTAGCATGGCATGACGAGAAAACACTTAAATATTAATTGATTCCTTTCACAAACGTGTGGGATTCTTGATTGAGAAGCACTTAGATTTAATTTTGATACACATAATTATTAGGAATCTATTTATGAATCCTAATACATTAGTTATGTTATTTTTTGCACTGGGAATTTAAAAATTTTTTTTCTCAATAAACTCCTTGTCCTAGAAAGTTTGTATTAGTTTGTGTTTAAAAGTAAACTTTTTGTAAAAGTTATTGATTGTTGAGTAATCAATCACACACAACGCAACCTCTTGTAAAATTTTACAATTACCTTAAAAGATAAATTTCCTAGATACACTTCTTTCTTGTCAATCAAACAGTAGAAATAAAAAGCATTAAAAACTATTTTAATTCATAAAAGAGTCATGAAAAAAACATGTACTAATTATATTCAACAATCAAAGGAGCATAACTGATAGAAGTCATCAAAAATAAATAACAATCTATTGCATGTTTATATATACTTATTTATATATATTTCAAAGGATTCATATGCAAAAGTAATAGAAAAGAAATTAAAGTAAATTGAACATAGAAATTTGTTAACGAAGAAAAATCATATAAAAAATTTCTTCACAAGATAAAAATTTTCTAAGTTGATAATAGAAGCCACCAAAATATTTCACTAGTAAAAAAAAACTTACAAACGATGATTCTTATGAGAACACTTATAACCCAATTCTAATTGATCTACTATGAGCAACTTTATTATTCAAAATTTTGAAATCTTTTTTCTTTAATGGAATTCTTGAACGATATGTTCACAAAACTAGAAACTCTAACCACTAATAGTAATTAAAGTTCTAAAAGCTACGCAATTAAATTTGAAGAGAAAGAAAGTTTAAAAATCTTTGAATAGAAAATATTTAAATAAATTTTACTTACAAAAATATAATTTGTATTTTCTTTTAAGAAGAATAATGAAAAATATTTTCAAGAAGTTCAAAAAAAGGTATTTTTGCTCAAAAGGCTTAAAAATTTTCAAAAACACCAAAAAAAAAAAGTAAAAAAAAAATCCTAAAACACAACCTGTGTATTTATATTTATGCTTGAGTGCTCGATTAGAGGTCAAAAGCTGATTAGATGAATTGCTCAAATAACACCGGTGCTTGAGCAGAGATCGAGCACTAAGTTATTATTTAGCAGTTTTCATCATTGATTACAACTATTTATGGTATTATTCACATCGCTCAAGTAGGGCAACAAGTAAGACTCAAGTGCTATTATTTTGTGTCATCATACTGTTTATCACTGTTTATTTGTGGGGTACTGTTCATCTCTCTCAAGCAAACATCAAGCAGAAGTCGAGCGCTGAGTTCATGGAAGAATATTGCTCAAGCGTTGACTGAACACAAAGTACTGTTTATTACTATTTATCAATACTGTTTATTAATTACTATTCATATAACACTGTTTTATACTGTTTATTACACTATTCATCAACTCAATTATTTTGACACCAAATATGAATCTAACAATCTTCCTCTTTGACCATTTCGCAACAAAATTCAATCCTATAAAACACTAACCCATAAAATTTTGATAATCACCAAAAATAATTTTTTTTTTATAAGTTAAGAAACCTAAATACTATAATTTCTAGATATTGCCAATGGAACCTATTATCCGAAAAATATAACTTCCAAAATTAAGTGGAATGCATAGGAAAAAATCATAAAAAGATAATACAGAATAAAAATCAATATGCATGAATCAAAATAACTAAAGCATTAAAAAAATACATCCCGGATAAAAATATTTATTATATATTTAAAAGTATTTAAACACATTTATCATACATCCAAATATTCTCCTACACTATTATATCTCTCCTCAAATCATATAGAATTATCTCTCCACCCCTCCCCCCTCCCCACCCTTTTGTTTAATAAATGACAAAAGGATCAAGAAGTGTCATGCAAGTTAACTACAAACACCATAATACCTGTATCAAGAATATATAAGTTATGAAAAATAAAGAAAAACCAAGTAAAGCAATAAAAGAAACAAATCAAATAAAGATAAAAAGAACCTCTAAAAAATAATCAATGGACTGAAATAAAATCTTTTTTACATGTGAAATACATGAAAATATAGCTTAAGACTTAAATCAAGTAAACACCATAATCTCAAATAAATGTTATACACAAAAATAATACATTGGCAATGACTTTCTTCTTTAATAAGTATGAATAAAGTAAATTAAGCATAAGTGATTTGCATGTATAAAGTAATAATCAATAATGAACACATGGCTTAAGGTCAAAAAATTGTAAGTAAAGCTAAGCTACATGAAACTACCAATTATAACAGGTATAACATGATGAAAGAAAGTCAAACTCAATGTTACTAAAATCTTAAAAAAATTATAATTTTGTTACTTATCTTATTTTTCTCCCCTTAAAGTGGAAATCAATTACATTGATTTCTTTCCAATGTTTTTATTTTTATTTTTTTAATTGCCATTGAGTATATTTGATCTCATTTCAAATATTAAAATGATGTGTAAGACATTTTATAAAAAAGGTTCACTAGTCAAAAGTTAATTCAGTCACTACAATACATTATGCCAACCTATAATTGCTTACCCAAACATCATCCATGTAATCAAGTCAAACAAATTCATATTAAAGTGCACAATGATTAAGAAAATTGATCATGAGTGCACAATAAAACCGAAGACATACAGGATAAAGATATCAAATACACAAGCAAAGGATATTGAAAATATGCATAGTAAATACTTAAACTTAGTTGCTATAAAATATAAGTCAAAGACTAATTTTCATATGACAATATGGTAAAAATCTATATACCAATCTTATTAACATCAATAAAATAAAAAAAATTTATGCATTTTTTAATTAAAAAATGCATAAAAATCAATTCACAACAAATGAAAACATAAAGAAAAACCCAAATAAAATAAACAAAAAAATTCTATATTAAAGCATATTTATCGAACAGAGCAACAATCTCTCATATTTCCAAGAGGTTGTTTATGGTTAATAGAAATCTCAGTCAATAAAGCAAGCTTATCACCAATTATCTTAACTTGTTAAGTTAATTCTACCACTTAACAAATAAATCTACCTTGATTAAATTCAAACCTAGAAATAATAAAGATATTCTTTTTCCTTCGTACCTTCTTTTTCTTTTTAAACTCAAAACAATTTGGTCTTGTTTGACCTATTTTGCCACATTCATAGTAGATTGGCACAAATTTAGTTGAAGAGTTAACATTTTTCCTACTCACTAAGGAATGAGTCACAGAATGAGGAACAATTATAACTTTAGACTTAGTCTTATCGACTTTAGGAATAGTTAACTTAAGAGCAATAAATATAGTTTTAGAGTTGGAAGCATCTTAAAGGTTAACTACATAAAAACTGAACATTCTTTTGCTATTCATATTCTGATTTAAATTAAGTATCTCATTTAGTTTCTTAATGTTATTAGAGAATTTAACAAGTTGTGATCTAACATCTTTTAACTCACAAGCTAAGGCCTCAATTTCACTTTCTAAAACTCTCTTTTGTTCTTTCAAACTAAAAATTAATTCAACTTGTTCCCCATTTTGACTATAAAATCCTTCTTTTCAAATTTAACAATATTGAGTTTTTTCAAAATATCCTTATTCACCTATTTAAGCTTCAAGCTCTTTTTATAAAATTTCTTAAATACACCATAAATATCATCATTATCAATTGAATTAACTTTTTATGAGTCAACACACTTCCCTTTAATAAAGAGAAAAAAAGCCACAACATTAGTTTTATTAGAAAATGATTTATCATATTTATCTTTAGTAGAGTCATTATTACTAAGGAAAGCATTTAAGGCCTTCTTACTCATCTTGAAGTTAGGACACTCAAACTTAATGTGTTCAAACCTTTTGTATTAGTAACATTGAACCTTCCTATTGTTTTTTAAAAAATTCTTTTCTTTTTCAAAAGATTTTTTTTTATTTTTATTAGAATCTTCGTTTTTGGATTTAAAGAATTTTTTAAATGTCTTAACAAATAACTCCATCTCCTTATCTTTTGAAGATTCATTACTCAATTCAATTTTAACTTTTTTCTTTACAAACTTGAGAGCCATAAATTTAGATTTTTTAGATTTAGAAAAACTTAATTCATAAGTTTGGAGAGAACTTACTAGTTCTTTTATTTCAACTAAATCTAAATCTTTACTTCCGTCTATAGTGGTGACTTTAGAATAAAATCTTTCAAGCAAAGTTATAAAGACTTTTCTAATTACTCGACTTTTAATAATCCTTTCATTTAAATTAAAACTTGAGTGTACTATTTCATTCAACTTAGCATAGAACTCTTTAGACGTTTCATCATCTTTCATCCAAAATTCATCAAACCTAGAGGTTAGCACTTGAAGCTTAGGTTTTTAATAGTTTTCTTACTTATAAGTAGTCTTAAGAATATTTCAAGCTTCTTTGGCAATTTTACACATAAATATTCTTTCAAACTTTTCAAGAGAAATAATTATAAAAATTCAATTCATAACTTTACTATTCTAGTTTGACTCTACTATCTTATCTTTAGTTTATTGATTAAAATCTTTAAAACTAATATCTTCATCAACTATGACTATAGGAGGACTCTTGACTTTCATACATGACATCCATACTCACTCATTTATAAACTTAAGAAAGGCTCTCATCCTGACTTCCCAAGATGGGTAATTATTCGCTATAAAGTAAGGTGGAACAAACAGACTTTGAGGTTTATACTCCATCTAAACAAAATCTAGGGTCAAGATCAATATTAGGCTTTAATGCCAATTGAAAAAAAATTAATTAATTCCTTACATTTAGACCCATAACACTTGGGGTGAAAGGTATTTTATGCGAAAAAATAAAAAACAAAACAATCAAATTAAAAAACATTAAGAATTACTATGCCTGAAATGAATCAAAATAATAAATCTCTAATTAATCAGCTTAACTCTACTATAACCAAATCACAAAAATAAATCCAATCAATAATTTAAAAAATTAAAGTAAATTGAATATGAGGATTTGTTAAAGAAAAAAAACCTTATGAACAATCTCTTCATAGGTTAAAAATCCTCCAAATTAATAATAGAAACTACCAAAATATTCTACTAATAAAGAAAAATTTATAAATAGTAATTTTTTATAATAACTCTTGTAATACAATTTTGAGTGATCTACTATGAGTAATTCTATTATTTAAAACTCTAAACTCTTTTTTCTTAATAAAATTTTTGAACGACATGTTCATAAGGTTAGAATCTCTAACTACCAATAGCAATTAAAATTTTAAAAGTTTCATAATTGGATTTGTAAAGAAAAAAAATTTAAAAATCTCTCAAGAAAAAATAATCAAATGGATCTCATTTGTAAAAATATAATTTATATTTTATCTCAATAAGAATAACAAGGAATACTTTCAAGAAACTTAGAAAAAAATATCTTTACTTAGAAAACTTAAAAATTTCCAAAAATACCCAAAAAAAAAGTAGTAAAAAAACTCTAAAATGTGAGCTGGATACTTAAATTTATGTCTAGGTGCTCGAGTCAATGTCAAGCATTGGTTAAGTGAATTACCTATATAATATAGGCGCTCGAGCAGAAGTCGAACACTGAGTTATTGTTTTGGCACTGTTCATCACTGTTCACAAAAGGACTGTTCATAGTTTTCATAATGCTAGTGCCAACATTGTGCAAGAGTTGAGCATCATCATTTTATGTCATCATTGTTCACTTGGGTACTATTTATAAGGTATTGTTCACACATATTGTTCATCCACTTGAGCAAACATCAAATGGAGATTGAGAGGTGAGCTTTTGAAAGAAGATCACTCAAGCGTCAGTCAAATGCAAAATACTATTTATCAACATTGTTCATTAATCACTATTTATAGAATACTATTTTGTATTATTTATTATCACTTTTCATCAACTTAATCATTTTGACACAAAATGAGCAAATATAAAATATGAACCTAACAATCTTTTGAATTCTTTATGTTTTTTTTTTGTACTTTAAAGTAAAAATAACTTGTAAAAAACTTTGAGCCTACAATTTCTATATTGATAGACTTAGATATTAGTTGTTTTAACAATTATTGATGCATTTTTTATTTTGTTATTTGGGACATATACAAGACTTTATTTGGGAAAAGAATTTATGTTAGTTGAAGGAAGTTCAATAGCATCAAATAAGGAGATCTTACTGAATTTTGAAAGGGATTTTTAAGTGATAATACAAGGGGATCTTAATAAAGAAAGTCACCAAAAAAATATTAAAATCTTTAGTTCTATTTAAGTCTATTCTTATTTATAATCATTTGATTTCTCAATGAATTGCTTTCTTTAAGTGTAACTATATGAATGTAGGATTGAGAAATTTAAAAAAAATAAAAGTTGTTTGTCTTCTTTATTTACTTAATAGTGTATTATTTTAATTAATCGGCTAAATTAATTAAAGTTGATAATTGAAATGAATTTAAGAGATCTCTTAATCTTGCTTAAAGTGGAGTTTAATTATTCTTAATTATGGATTACAACATATATATACAGAGAGAGAGAGAGAGAGAGAGAGAGAGAGAGAGAGAGAGTTTATATTCAATCCAAATAATTTAATTAGTCTATGTAATAAATTGACAGATAAAATTTCTTGGAATAGTAAGAGAGAGTTTTAGATTCAAACTGCATCCACTAAATTGGAAATCAATTTGGGTTTTAAAAAATAAAATTTAATTAGTTTATATTACAATTAAATATATTTGAATATCAATGATATCTGTAGTCTTCTATATCACTTATAAGGTTATGATAAATTTCTCTTAGGTAAATCATATGTGCATACGCTAAATGTAGATTAGATTCTATATTAAATTAGTGTGTCCTTTTATTTACTATGTGATTATTTTATACATTATTGATATTACTATTTGAAAGTTTCTGCATATTCTAAATTTCTTAGATTTTTAATATAGTTTTTCAAGATGCATGATAATTCCTTGGGGGAAAAATATGGTCAACCCCCGTGTCCGTTTCCAAAATTTTATTTTGCTTTACTTTTTAACCTATTATAAAAATAAAATCAAAACCATTTCTAATTTGATGCGTAAAAATAAGTTTAATCCCTAAAATTTTTATATCACTTCAAAAAATTTTGCTAATCAAATAAATAGCCACTTATTCGAAAGTTTAGTAAGTGAACTTATTGATGATTCTATTTATATGTATTCCACCCAAGACATGATTGATGTTATCTTTCCAAATTGATTTCGTAAGATTTGTCTGGTTGTTTCTTGTTCTTGATATTGATAAAAGTGATAGCAAAAATCTAAATGATGTAAACTTTAGTCGTGAACTTAAAATTCTCTCTTTGAAATTTCTAGAAGTAACAAATCTTGAAAGTGATATTCAAATTTTAATAATTGAAACTTCTTAAACTTGCAACTTAATTACTTAACATGTTAAACAAGAAAAACAATTAAATTTGTAAACTATTTTATTTCTTTTAGTAGAAAAGACGGAAATTAGTTTCTTTACAAGATTATATTTTTCCTCCTTTTTTTTTTTTTTGATAACTAGAATGAAACAAGAAAATTTTATTAAATAAAAAGAGATATCATTAGTCAATTAGGACGTAAAGAGTCCTACCCCTCAAAATATCCATAAAATTAATATAAAAGAATAAAAAATGACATACATGCTGAAGTAAGAAGTTCAAATTAACAAAACAAATAGAAAAGAGGAAACCGTGATAATAGGAGGAGAAAATTTTCAAACCAAATGAAAGAGGCTTGAATCTGAGTTCTAATTAGTCAAAGCATTGTCAATAAATAATTTTAAAAAATGAGAATAATTTATATACCACAATATGACATATGGAGTCCTTTTTGTGAGAATAAAATAATAATAGTGTTAGTCTTTTTTGTAAGAGAATGCATGCTAAACAAAGTGAACTTATTGTGATATAAAGTTAAAGAATCATTAAATCTTAAATTGACACAAGTAAAAATTGAGCAATTTTTTCTTTTTAATTTTCTATTTCAGTAAGAGGGTTGAACTTGTTGTCCAAATGTGTACATGAAATGTTACATCAACCAAAGACAGAAGCTAAAAGTCTTTCGAGGAGAATGGAACAATGTGTTTCTTGGTCTCTTTCTAATTTGATACACCAAATCTCTCTCTCTCAATACCTAAGCAAGTTACAAAAAATCAACAATCCAATCCTAATGGGACCTCAGAAATATTTGAAGATTCCAAATGAAAAATCCTTGTAAGGCAGGTGTAATCTTTTAAGATCTCCATCATTTTCAAGCACATATGTTATCGGATATAATCTTGTATAGTCTAACTTTGGGATAGATATGTTCATATTAAGGTCATAAACGAATCCTAAGTTGATCTTTACTAAGTTATTTGAACATGAAGAAATAGTTAATATAAAGACTTTTTCAACACATGGGCGCGCGTGTGCGTCATATGTTTTAGTCCTTTCTTTAGGTTTCTTTAGTTGTGACATGAATAGAAAACATATATATTCGAATAGATTCTTTCTTAACTAATATCTCCATATGTAAATCACAAATTTAAGGTTTTTTTATAAGCTAAAAACAAATTTCAATAGAAATTATGAATTTGTATAAAAGAAATAAATAATATCTAATATATAATAATAATATAATATTGGTCATATACTATTATATTACTAAAGTTTCTACAAAAATTTATATCGTTGAATTTGTTCTTTTTTATATTTTTTTATTTAATTTAAAAAGTAGTATATAATAGGTAAAATATTTTTTAAACAGTTATGTTTACTTTTAAGTTTATATTAGTAACTAATCCTTCACTTATATTTTATTTTTTAATAATTTTATTTCATAATAATTACAACTTAAATTTACAACATCTCAACTTTAAATATATCTTTAATTATGTTAATTATTTAAAAGATCTTACTTTAATAATATTTTACTAAAAACGAGCGACGAAAACTAGTTGTTTTCTATACGATGATCATTAACTTTAAATTTTATTAAATAAGATTTTAAATTTATATACAGTGATCATTTTAATGCATATTTTTCAACCATAATATTTTTTCTTGTCCTACTAATTTTTTATTCTTGTTTCTCCGACCAATGACCCACCATTAACTAATGTTAGAATACTTAAAAGCAATTAAGATTTAATTTGATACCCATCATTGTTATAATCTATTTGAGATACACATTTTAGTCTAAATGTTGGAAACAAACAAACCAATTATGTCACAATTTTAAAACACGCTTACGTCAAATATGAAACAACTAGGGATTTTTACAACCTAACAAGAAGTCACGTGAACAACTACAAGCAATAATTACGTTCAACAATTTGGGGAGAAAAGTCATTATTTATGAAACATACGCTATTGCGTATTTTAAATGCTACCAGCTGTCTGACTTGGACAAAACATGCACCAAGTGTACCTAAAGTCAGATTAACTTTTTCGTTTTCTTGTGTACTTTAATGTATATTCCATTACCATCACTTCATCAGGATCCAAAAGTGTATTTAAAATAATGAAAAAAATCAAAATATTAATTTGCTTATTATTTTCGGATACAGTTTAGCTTCCTCTTCTATTCTATATATAATACATGGAATCTATCACGAGTTTCTTGTCATTCAGAGATTAATTCTTAATAATCTGCCACTATTCTTAAGATGACAATGGTGCCAACTGGGTTCAGATTCAATCCCACAGACGAAGAACTGATTGAAATACTTGAAAGGAAAGTATCTGGGCAACAAATACCTCTCCACTTCAACTTCATTGTTGAAAGAGACGTTTATGACCATGAGCCTCAACATCTTCAATGTCCGTTAAGCTTGCATCTCACTTCTCTCTTCATTATATTTGTATCATCAATGCCTGTTGCACTTTAATTTTGTTGAAATACAGGGGAATACAACGCAGCGGTGCCTGAGAACGAGAGGTATTTCTACTGCGTAAAGGAGAATGATTCAAGAGAAGTATCAGGTCGAGGATGGTGGAAAGCTACAAGCCATGTCAAGAAAATTTATGATAAAAATGGATCGTGTGTGATTGGTTATAAAAGACCACTCACATTTCACAAATTTAAGGATAATCAAAGAAACAGAAACAATGCTATCAAGACTAATTGGATTATGCATGAATTTAGCCTTCAACCATCCACTCCGGTTTGTTTAAATTTTGTCCTAATTTATTCTGGTTCACATATACAATTTTGTTAGAATAATAGACTCTTGATGAGTCTGGTTACAGTTATTTCACTTCATATAAATTTTTGCAGGAGTGGAGACTTTGCAAGGTCAAATATAAAGGAAAACCAAGTTTACAAGAGGAGCTGGAGAATATCAGAAATGGGTCCAAATTAAGGAAGGATTTTGAAGCTAGCAGTTCAAGCTCAACAATAACAATGGGTAAGCAGCAGCAGCAGCCTGATTTTGTTGCTGAACAACAGCAGCAGCAAAATGCTTCAGATGATCCATTTCTATCCCAAATTATGAGCACATATTATGACCTTGGTGATCCAGGTGATATTGATGAGCAAACTGCCGCTTCATCAGAGCAAATATTATTTCCTAACTTTTGGCCTTAGCAGACGTAAAATTTATCGTTTAGTTATATCTGTTTCAAATTCCTGATCATGGAAAAGTTAGAACATTTTGTTCGATAATTGAAGTTTTCAACTTCTTAGTTGATTAATTTCTTCTTTAGATTATGCTTTATCTCAGATCAACAGTTTTGCCTTGAAGAATTTTCAGGAAAGGTAAATTCTTGTTTGAATATTATAAAATATGAACTCATCATACATACATAGGCACAACAGATAAGAGTCAGAACATGTATAAATTTTCTACAATCAATGTTAAACTGTACTATTGCTCATTGATTCAAAAGAGATTATAAATCTTTATTTCTAAAAAAAAGATTAAAAATAAAGACAAAAATAATTGTAATAAGAACACACTTTTTTATTTATATTTATATTTATATTTATCAATTTTATCATACAACAATAATAATTTTAAAGCTACCATACCTAAATTTTAATTATATTTTTATTTCGGTACATAATTGTTTTAATAATTGATTAAGTAAGTCATTTACATTCCATTCCACCTAATCAGCAACAATGATTTATTGTGATAACTTAAGGACTAAGGACTTATAAATAACTATATGTGCTTTCTCTAGTATTAAAATATTAATTATGACATATAGATAACTATGTGATTTCTCTATTATTAAGATGCACATCCATGTACCTTTTGACATTTATGGATATTACAGTTAAGCAAAAGCTTAAACACATTTATATTTTATATTATATTTTGTTAGGATTTATGATTTTTTTCTAAGTTAATAGTAGATTAAAAGTAGTGGTTCACTAATTTGTTGGTACTTATTTTTCCCTTATGTTGTTTATAAGTGGAGTTCAAAGTTTAGGAGGAATGATAATGAAGTTATAAAAAAATAATAATACTTATTGTATAAAATATGGAGAAATCAATTATGAATTATAAGATTAAAAAAAATGTGAAGAGATTAATCTCTCTGTAATTACATAAAAATTTGTGAAAGATAATTTAAATACTTTAGTTAATTATATTCAAAAATAAATATCGGTTGATATTTATATAATTTAATAAAATTATTATAATATTAATAATAAAATTTTATTTTAAATGTGATTGTAACTTATTTTACGTTAAATCATTTGTATATATAACTTAATATCAAAAAAACTATATTAAAATAATTTTTTTATTTAATTTTTTGTTTTATGTTTAATTTTTTTTATTCGTTATTAATAATAATACGTGCAAATCTTCTTGCATTTTATTTTTTAAAAGATTTTTTGGTAAGATATGAATAATAATTGTTTGGTGAAAAGAGTAGGCACTTATAAGAAGTCTTTTTAAAGTGTATATGTAATGAGCTCGTTGACTTTCTTTTTTGTAAGATGATCACGTCACCCTAGACATGGTTGATATTATCTTTTCAATTAGATCTTATACGATGTGTCTTGTTCTTTTTGGTTCTTAATATCCACAAAAGTACTGATGGCAAAATCCAAGGGTTCATGTGAACTTAAAATTCTCGTTTTCCATTTTCCTTTCTTTCGCTTATTAAACTTAAAATAATTCTGTCTTTGTAACTTTTAAGGGTAACATAACTAGAGAGTCACCATATTACATTTTTAATATTACATTTTTAATAAATAAACTTTCTAAACTTGCATCCATATAACTTTTATTTTAATTTTGTTAATACATAAAATAAAAAATATCTTTCAATAATAAAAAATTAGTCCTACCAAATAAATTTGAAAAAAATTCAAAACTAAGTTATTTTGTAATAAATGAAAGGAATTTGTTGCGCAAAAGCGGATTAAATATTTTTTTAAAAAAAACAAAGTGCATTTATATACTACTATGTGAAATTTTTGGTGCAAATTCATGTAATTATTTTTTTTAAAATTATTCTAAAAAGAATCATTTTGGTATGATATCGTATGAAAGAGTCACTAATATAAAATTTAGATAAGTAAAAACACAATAAATTATTTAATCTGAGAATCTATATATCTTAGAAAATTGTGTATTTCCAAGAAAGAGCGTGGAACTTGATGTACTAATGAGACCATGGAATGTTGCTTCAACTTAAGACAGAAGATAAGAGTCTTTCAAGGAAATGGAACAATATGTTTATTGATCTCTTTCTAATTAGCCGACACACCACATCTTTGAAATTTGATTTGTGATAGATCCTTGTCTCAATATTTTGGTTCACCATAATTACCTAAACAAGAAGTCAACCACCAAAATCTAATGTGACCTCACCTCGCAAATATTTGAAGATTCCAAATCCCAAATCCTTTGTAATTTACAATACTCATTGTTAGTATCTTGTAATTTGCTTTTAAAGCCAAAATCTAGTTCACTCATAATCTTTTAAGATCTCCATCATTCCGCGTGCATATCTAAATTTTGAGTAGTAAGGTGGTCATCAAATCCTAAGTTGATCTCTATAATGTTATTTGAATTGAAAAAGTTGTTTTATGAAAAGACTTTGATTGTTTATAGGTAACTCACTCATGAACTCAAATTTATGATATGTTTTAGTGTCATTTAATTAGGCTTCTCTAGTGGTTGTAAGAAAGAATGGTTTTGATCTCAAAGTTCTTTTAATTCTTCTTTAAAGTGTAGTTGTGGTGCAATCAAAAACAATTTTTTTTTAAAGAAAAAAGAAATTATTAATTCTTAGATTTTAAAAAATTGAATTAATTATTATTTTTAATATTGTTATTGTTATATTATATTCACTTTAACATTTCTAACATATGACATGACTAGAAAACAACCAAGATTTGAATAGATTCGTTCACAACTAAGACGTGGGCCTAACTTTGGTTGATTCAAAGAGGAGATAATGGTGGTTTTGTCAAATTTATAGTATTTATATAACTATTTTGAAATTTAAAATTTTATGTTTATTAATCACCCACTTACTTATACTTAAAAACATTATAATTTTATTTAATGAAAAATTTAAGTTATAATTACAGCAATTTAATTCCAAAAATATCTCTAATTATGTCAATTGCTTTAATCTAATTCCTTTTCACCGGAAACAACTGATTTTAATATCGAAATAGAATTATGAAAACTAGTTGTTCTATTCTTTATTTGATGATCAATAACGTTAAAGACTTCTAGATTTAAAATTTGTAATGAAAAGGAACAAAAAGTCATTTTCATGCAAATTTTCCAACACTAGACAATGCAATCATGGACTTCTTTTTGGGTCCCGCAAATTTTCTATTCATATATATATGTGTGTGTGTAGATATGTATGTATGTATCCAACAAAGAACCCACTATTAATTTTCCTGCTGTTGAAAATTTTAGAGATTGGAGAAACTATGGGATTCTTGATGGGCACTAGACGTTAAAACTATTTGCATTTAATTTTCACATCCATAATTGTTAGAATCTATTTTAGATGCACATTTTTGGTTCTTCATGTTGGAAACAATCAAACCAATCATATCATATTTTTAAAGAACATTATTCTAAATTTAAAAGAAAATGAAAAATTATTTTATGATATTTACATATATATATATATGTATATATATATAACAATTATATTATGAATAATATTAAAGATTCAAACTCTTTGTACAAAATATTGGATGCAAGTAGAGGTCACATAATACTATTAATTAAATAAAATATAAAATTAATAAATCATTTATTGTATTAATTTTGTATTTTTATTTAATTTATAAAAATAGTATTTTATTTTAATTAATAGTGACACGTTGTAAATAATCTGATTGCATGTGTTTTATTTAATTTTTTTAATAAAAATAATTGTATTTTATTTTAATTAAAAAAGATTGAATTTTTATTGGATATAATAATTATTTTAATTTTTAAATAAAAAATAATATAGGATATTAAATTTATTTGTATACGATTAAACTTAGTATTAAAATTATAAAGGGGTTATCAAAAAAATTTTTCCATAACAACAATTAAAAGCAGTGGTAGTGGTACACGTATTTATCACTTTCACAAACTTTTAAGTGCTAAAAATTGTTAGACTATGCTCTATTTTTCCTAGTCTTAAGAATCTCTCGATGCAATGAATTTAAGATATATTTTAATAAATATATATAAGCAACTCTTAATATGGTATCACATTTTACATATGCTGATATCAAATTTTTGAGCTCTAAGTATCAATAAATAATCTGTTTTTGGTGAAAACAAATATGTTGATGTGAACTGATATCTACTTAGATCAAATGCTTACAAAACGAATATGGATCAAAGGTGCTAATAATCCATACAAAAATTTTCAGTTACTTAAGTCAAGTTATAACTTTTTTGTATATAATTATGCAATCATCTTGTAAAAAAAGAGAGAGAAGAAAAAAGGGATATTGCAGAGGGAAACCGAATTTTTTTCTACGTTTTGTTTAATTTGGACTTTATTTTATAGGTTAGTGAGCCCTTGTTAGAGCAGAAGTTTGATTCACATGAATTGGGGTGATTTTCTTTGAGTGGAATATCAAAATATAGTCACTTTAACAAGTCGAGATGAACAAGGAGTACTGACGTAGAATTTGATTAGGATAGTGGCAAAATTATGATTCAACAAAGTATAATGATATTAACTTTACATTTAATTTTATAAATTTTATGTTTTCATCATATTAATTATCTAGTATTTGAGTTGGTTTTTCAAATGATATAACTTTTAATATTTTAATTTTTTCGTTAAGTACGAATTATCTAATATTTTATGTTTTCTTTTAATAGTATTGCACTTTAACCATGGTGTTTTTGGTCTTATAAATGTGACAATAGAGATAAATAAATGAAGAGCTTTTGCAAAATACATCTTTTAAGGAAATAAATAATACAGGAAAAATGAAATAAAATAATTTTCAAATATTTGAATTTAGATTTTTTTTTTATTATCACATTTCCACTATAATTTAGCAAAAAAATCATTTAATAACATCAACTTCTAATAAAATTTATTTCTTCATTTTATTAATTTTTGATATTAATGTTTGCAAATTATTGAAAAATCTTAGTGCCAAACAAAACCTTAAAATAATGGTACCACTATGGTTATAAAATATACAAATAATAAATGTATGTATGAGAATTTAAATTTTAAATTTGTTATATTATTCAAAAAAATATCATTAATTAAATTAAAGATAATTAACGGATAGTTTTCTTGAGATTTGTTGAAATAATAGGTAAATAGAGTTACATATAAAAATTATGAATACATACCGTAAATATAATAAAATCTATTTAAAAATATAAAATTACCCTTAATTTGTTAAAAAATCAATGTAGCATTTTTATTTTGTTTTACTTTGTTTTTATATTTAGAATAAATTTTAATTATTAAAAAGTTGAATGCATAAAAATTATTAAAAATAATATTTATATTAATAAATAATTTTAAAATATAAGTTTTATTTTTAACAAAATATTTTATTAATAAAAATAAAAAAATCTTTAATTGTTTACTGTTATATCAAAAAATGATTTTGATAATTTATTAAAAAATATTTTTGAGCAAAAAAACTAAAAATTCCGCATTTGATATTTATAGGTGCTAAAATATTTTAAAAACTTTTGAAGCATAAAAATTAGATTTTATATTTTTAAGACAATAATAAAGTACTATATTAATAATTTTTTAAAATATTTTATCACCTATAAACATCAAACATGGATGTTTTTATTTTTGGTTCTAAAAAAGATACTTTTTTAATAAATTACTAAAAATATTTTTGAATATAAAAATAAATAATTAGCTATTTTTTATTTTGTTAATAAAATATAATTTTTATACATTTAATTTTTTAATAAGTTAATTTTGTAGATTTTATTATTTTCAAAGAAGTTATTTATGAATTTTATATATAATTCTGTCTACCTGCTATTTTAGCAAACTTCAAAGAAATATCCATTAATTACCCTTAAATGAATTTGAACTTATAAATAAGGTGCAGTTTGTGTTGAAAATACTAATAAAATAAATTAACTGATATCTCCAAATACGACTTGGAAATTGTTCTCTTAGCAATTTGTTATCTTCTTTGATCTTTTGTGTTGAATTGTTTAGCAATTGTTAGATTTTGTTGTAAAATATCATGCATTTTCTTTTCTTTTTTTTTGTTTTCTCTATGTCGAAATTAATATTATATATCAATTGTAATTAAATAAATATGGTTGCAGATTATTGTATCGACTGGTGGTCAGTCATCCTTTGACGGGTTTGATCATGCCCATTTCCTAAAATTGAAGGATGGATCCAGCGCATGGCTAGTTTATAGTGTAGCCCAACCAATTATTTAATTCCTTTTCTAGAATATTAGTAATTTACACCTTACTTTTAGATATTAAAATCAATTTTAAATTTATGATAAAATGGCTAAAAGATCCTTTAATTTTTGGCAACATACCCTTATATTATTGGGGTCAAAACTCAAAATTCAATATTATTAGAGTTATTTGATCATTTCATCAAAGATAAGACACCAATTCATTACAACTAAATAAATTATATTCTTTTCTATTTGATACAATTGAAAAAATTATGTTCTCATTTAAAATATAAAAATAAAAACTCATAAATAAATCCAGTTGTTATTATACTTTTTAAGAGAATCGATTGTTGAATCTTATTATATTGATTAGCTATAGTGATTTCAAAAAAAATATGCAAAAAGACCTTAATCTATTAATTGCAAATGTCAATTCAGTTATAAATAAGAGTAAGAAGGCACGTTTATATAGTTAAATGGTAAAAACTGACATAAAGCGTTAACTCATGTATATAATTTCATCCAAAGAAATAATAAAAGTTAATCGATTGAGAAGTTTTGAATTTTTCTAAAATTGCTAAACTAATAAGCACGGTGGACTAACCCAAGGGGCTCAATAGTTATTTATTCTTTTTTAATGAAATATATTCAAATGTTTTTTTTGAAGTTTAATAAAATCATATATAAATACAAGATTTTAAAAAATTAATAAAAATATTTTTAATAGTAAAATAATTATAATTGATTAATTAAAATTATATAATTCTATATAAGTAAGTAATTTATGATTTTATTTTATTAAAATTAACACATAATTTATGTATTTATTAAATTAGATGTTAAAATATAAAAAATAATTTTCAAGAGTATTTTCTATTAATTTTTAAAATTTTTGAAAAAGTATGTAAAAAATATCACTAATATATAAACTTATATATAAAATTATCTTAATTATTTTACTATTTTTAATTAATGAACTGATAATTAATTACAATAATTTTACTGTTAAAGATAATTTTTGTTAATTTTTTAAAAATTTATATTTATGTGTAATTTTGTCAAATTTTAAATGAGATATTTGAAAATATTTTTTTAATTACTAATATTTTAATTTTTTAATATATATTTTCTATTTTAAATATTTTTTTTCAGCGATAAAATTTTATTTAATCTTTATAACACTCTTAAATATTAATTTTAATATTTTGGATACGGCCTCAAATTTGATTATTTCAAATTGGAGGTTGATTCCTTCTCTAATGTGAGAGTAAATTTGGTTTAGAATTAAAATAGATATAAAGTATTTTGAATTTTAAACTATTATATAATAAAACTTATACATACAAGTCCCGTTATGTAAATGACTAAAAAACATCAGCTTGCCTTTATAGTACATACACAGGACGTAAGGAACTAAGGAAAATAATTGTTAATAGATATAACAGAACAGCAGCGTTAGGTGACAACATGACAACGCGAAATTATGGGGAATGTGTGTCAGATCAAGTAAGGCATGCATTTATGTCATTTCATTTAATTTTAGCGAGGGAATGTTAGCGTTAATTTAATCAAAACCCTTTACTCATTGAAAAACTTTTTAAAATAGTTATTTTTATTTTTGATTTATAAAACTAATCTCTTTTATAATTCTTTAATCAAAGAAGTCGAAAAATATAAAAATGAATAAAAATATCCTATAACCAAAAACTTACCATTTCTATCTTTTCTCTCTCTTATTCATTCTTTTCTCTTCTCTTTTAATATTTTTCAATTATTTTCGACACCCAATTAGTAGCAAAAATGGCTTTCACTTAGGTGAGTTTTATTTAAAATCATTAAGTTTCTATTTTCATTATTATTTTAGTCTAATTTTGTTGGAAAAAATGTTGTTATGAAATTTTAAATTTACATTTTGCTTGAAGAAATGTTATGAGATTATATTTTATTGGTGTTGTATAAATGTTGTACATTGAGTATTGTTGATTTCAATTTTATTTGGGTTTGATTTAATTTATTGTGCTTTCGGATTTTTTTTTTTTGAAAATTTAAAGGAGGAAGTTTGAAATTGAAGAACGCAGGGAAAAAGTGCAATGGGGAAGTGCTGGCCACCACAAGTGGCGGCATGATCTAGATTGTGTATTTTGTACTTATTTCTTATGTTTTCAAAAGAATTTTAAACTTTTATAATTTGTAAAACATTTGGGATTTATTTAGAATATATTGTCAAATTTTAAAATTTTTACATTTTTTTTATTTTTATTGATGATTAATTTAGTTCTTATAAAATTAATATAGTTTGATCTTGTATAATAGTTTTGAAAGAGTAATTACATGGCATAACATGTAACAATCACAAAATTGGCAATATGAAACATTCATGTTTAAAACCTAACACACATCACATACATATATGGAAAAATATTCATAAAATGAGTTTTTTTTATCTTGTTCACTTGATAGAATAATGAAGAAAACCTTAAAATTTATGAAATCTCTACAATCTATACCACCAAAAGGAGAGAAGATACCTGACTAAATTTTGAAAAAAAAACTTAAGGTTTTCAAATTGGCTATCTTATAAAAAATTAGTAAAGTTAGCTTTTTATAGTTAAACCTTTATTCAAAATTAAAATATTAACCCTTAAGTGTATTAATGAATAAATATGTACTAAGGACAAAATAATAATTATTTAATAGTGATCATATATTGTATTTTGGTGCTCATATTTTACATAGTTATATTTACTTAACCATTAAGTAAATAATTAAGTATAATTTTAAGAATTTAATTGTAATTATTTAATAATTGATAATTTGTATACAAATCTTTTGATAATCTATATTATAAAAAGTAGTATATAATTTACATTAAATTATATGAAAATATAAAATTATAAAAATACTTTAAATACTTTTAAAAATTGCAAAAAAATATAACATATATATGTATTTATTTCAACCAATATATTATAGCGAAAATGTTAACCTTCCTACTGATAATACTTTCTCTCTCTAGAATACTTTTTACGATTTTAGCTATTAATGTGACTATATAAGTTTATTGTAGAATAGTTATAAATTTATTCCGATCCTTTCAAATATCAAACATTTTAAAAGTTCAAAAACTATAATTAATATCTAACAATGTGTCATAACACTTAAACTATAATAAAGTAATACTTCATCAAATCTAATCTTAATTATATGTATCATATAGGTAATCTCCTTTTGTTATTCAATCTTAATCAAGTAAGGGCTCATATTGTGTCAAAACCCTATATTGATATAAGTACAAACTGTCAATCAATATATGTTGAATTTTTCATTACGAACCTTTTTATATGACATTTAATTTACTTTAACTAGGATTTACTATTTTAACTATTTATTGACATTCGTTTAAAAACTCGAATCAAAATTAAGTTAGCAAAAATTTCGATTTTATGTATATCAAGTTAATGAATCCTTGTCTTAATTATCATTCGTTTTCATATGTAAACAACATATGACCCAAAAAGCCTTAAACTATAAGATGTGATTAGTCTCGTACTTATATACTATATAAACTATGTGCATCTATATCAAATTCAATCATAATGATTCAGGTCAAATCATTACATCGCACACTAATACAATTATATGATAAATAGTTCTCTAAGTATTAATCTATACTAATGCATTTATAATATGACTATCACTGTTACTTACATTAATATCATCTCATAATATTTATTGAAAACATTCAGTATGTTTATTATGCGAATATCACTTACATAAGAAATAATTTTAATAATGTCATTTAATAATTAAATAAAATATTCAAATAATTCATAAACATCCTTTATCTAAATGTATGACAAAATAAAAGAAACATGTTAAATCTACAAAATAAAGAACTCTTTCTTTCATTAATAACAATAATAAATTTTGTGTGTGTGTGTGTGTGTGTGTGTGTGTGTGTGTGTGTGTATATATAAAATACAAAAAATTCTTGAATCAAATAATACGAATGATTTTTAAGACATATCTTAATAGGTTTCTATCACAATTACGTTAATTTTTAAACACTTTAAAGTTTAGTCAATATGGACCATATTTTATAAATCTTACAATTTGGTTATTTGAATATTAATATTTTATCTCTGTAAATTGATACTAACATTATGGGTTATTATATCATAAATATGGCTGCCATTGTCACCATCATTATTTGTTATAGTAAATATTGAAAAATTTTATTGAATAGTAAGGAGAAACATAGTGGTAAAGTCAAAGTTCAATCAATATGTGTACTTGAAAATATCAAATATAAAGATTGTTTAAACTTGGTTTATAGCACTTTACATATAAATCAAATAGAATATAAAATTAGAATGAAAGTTGTATTTAAAGATTGTTTAGACACAAGCTTTGGACCTTTGCTTATAATAGACATTATAAATGATAATTAGTTTGAAGCTTTTTTGAGTATAAATAATAATCATCTTGTTGGCTTGACGGGTTATATTCTGATACTGATACGCATGAAGCATATAGTTATTTTTTCTGGTAGAAATGAAACAAATGCTTAAATTATTCTTTTTCCAAGTATCATTCATTATTGCATTTCTCTTCTCTTTAACAGAATAAAAATGATTAAAATGGATAATTCTCCATATGATAATGAACTATTCATTCAAGAATCAATCAATGAAGAGTCAATTATTCAAGAACCAATACTATACAAGACAACTGATGTAGGAGTTAATGAAGCAATATTGCATGAGATAACTAATGAAAGAGTTGGTGAACCAATCCTACATGAGACAACAGATAAAGAAGTTTGTGTTCATACTAGTTCAAGTCAAAAAAATATTACAATGTTTTACGTGGAATAAGACCATCCTCTCCATCCAACCAGGAAATATATAATGTTGATTTTAATACAAATACATAATAAGTCAGTTAGTAAAATGTCATGTCAAATTCTAAAAAAAATTTGACAGGATTTTTACTGTAATATGGATATATCCCAAAATTACATAAATTTAAATATTTTCAAAAATATGAATCAATTTACCTAATATCTATTCCCACAATCTTAAATGGGACCTCAAACACCCTCAATATAATAATTTAAATAACAATAATTTGAAATCAGTGTAATTAATAATACTATAGTACATATATATAATATTTTTTATTTGTTTAAATATTTTTTTATAGTCACAAAAAGAACATATGAAAATATCACTTTTTGAATCATTTATGTATGCATCAATGCTTTGAATACTGTGAAGCCACTTAAGTGAGATTCGAACTATTTTCTTATTTTTGTTTGAGTGCGAACATTTCATCCATTTCGTAAGTGTCTCATAAAGCTCATGGTTAATTAAAGTCCATGAATTAAGGTTTAACCATTATAGATTATATGTATGCATTTTTGTAGTAGCTCGCAACTCACATCGTCTCTTAAATAGATTAGTCCATAATGTTTTACTTAGATTTTCTAGTTAGTGAACTTACCAAATAACCTATGTACAACAATTTATTCAATCGTTAGTGTTAGTGGATGTTCCTTTCATATTTGCCTTTTCATTTTCTTATTTACATTACTGTAATGAATTTAAACCAACAAAACAATATCTTATATAAATATTATAAAAAAAATGAAACATCATAATGACATACAATAAAATTAGTTATTTAAGATGAGAAAAATATATTTATTGGAACCTTATGACTACCACTAACAAATGAAGATAGATGAAAATGCTAACCCTATATTATCTATACTAATTAATCTTATTTGAAATGGATTGCACTGTGACACTCACCAACCTCATCTCGATGCATTTAAAATTTTGTACAGTAAGCTTCAAGTGCCCCTTTAAGTTTCATGATCTCACAAACTACATTGAAATTAACATATACACCCTACATCAGATCTTATGAAATGTGATGATGTATTGACTTGGATACCAAATGACTATAGAGACACTTGCTAGGTTAGAAAGTCATATGATACATATGCATTAGTATATTGTTCTGATGTATGTTAGGCTGGCATATCATCTTTCTCATCTATGTTCAACGAGTTTGGTGTAACATGTTGTGATTGCAAAATTGCAAAAGAACAAAATAAATTAATATATCACAACTTAACAGTGTACTCGTATTGTTATTGTTATTTATAAGTACGTACCTTATTACACTTAAATTGAGTATTTGAATTGTATAAAAATAGGTTCCCACCGTATTAACCTAACACTGGTAAGAAGAACGCTATAAGTTGCTTGAAGTATGCTTCACCCAAATTTCAAATCCCAAGCATTAACTTCATTAGGACTTTCACTTGCACACAGAAAAAAAAAAATTAATGATTACATGATTATATTACAAAAAGTATGAAACTTGTATCAAATATTAAGTTAATAAGCATATACATTAAATTTCTTCTTGATGTCCAAAGCTCTAATGTTTGACTTCAAAGAAGTTCAGCAAATTATTTATGTATATATTTCACCTTCACGTTTTGCAAATGCTATGTTGACATAATCAATAGCCTCGTAAAACCAACAATATTCAAGAAATAATATGTTAACTATAAATTATATTACATTAACAGTTACATTATTATAACAACAATATTTATGCATAAAGAAAGTTACAATTTCAAATTTATATCTAAAATGCAATAGCATAAGTTAAATCTTATCACTTATGTTTTGCCCATTATCACACTTTTTCCTAATACTTGGCTATCTTTCTTATCATTGCATGGCTCAAGCTATGGTATAAATAATGATATACACAGATCCCCAAAAATATCTATTAAACTACTTTAGATCACCTATTATATATAACAACCATGTGTCTATGCTCTATCAAGACCCCTTGCCAAACAATAACTGCTCCAACAAATAATATAATGACAACTTAATAGCATTAATATTGTCCATTGTAACAAATTGAATCGATCATATATGTTATCTAACTCTCCGAGCTAAATTACTTTATTTTTAAAATATTTATCTCTAAGTTAGTAACTATTATGTATCTCCTTTAGATAGTGATTAATTTCAAACTTGTGATCAAAGTAAACTCTCATCTAAAAAAAATTAATAGTAATGCTCTTTCGAGAAAATGTAACACCCTATCATCGTTTTCTCTTATCTTGACCTTCTACAACAACATCCAATGCATGAGATTGCCCTAGAAATGGAAAAATCCAACATCAAGAATATAATCAAGGCAAATTTATTGAAAAAACTTTCTTTGCTATTGGTCACTTCTATGAATTTTTAATTTGTTTAATGGTTGTCCCATTTTTGTGCCCAACATCAAGTCATAAAAGGTATCAAATTACATAAAATTATAATATTATCAACACCTTTATAAATATGACAAGTAGGTGCCCAAATTTCTATATTTTCTAATATATGACAAATAGGTACTAAATTTGTTCAAATATATGACAAAATGGTACTAAATTTTTTTATCTTTAAATAAAAATTCTAGCAAACCAAATCCAAATAAACAAAAAGCAATCTCAACATTCAAATCGAAACACTAAAAGTCACGTGTAGCACTAAAACAACAATTAAAATATACATGCATTAACCAAAACAAGTAGGTACTCAAATTTCTATATCTTTAAATATATAACAAATAGGTACTAAATTTGTTCAAATTATGATAAATATAATAAAAATGACTACAAATACATAATCCTAAATGTTTGATAATAATGGACTAAAATGTAAAAAATTTAAAATTGGATAATATATTTTATTTAAACCACAATTTTTTTATAAACAGTTTCTAGCCAAACCCACTCTCAACAACTCCACCCCCCACCCATTTCATCCCTTCCCAATAAATTTTCAATAAACAATAATATCATAAGCAAAAATTCCACCAAATTTAACCCACACAAATAAAATGCAATCTCAACAATCAAATTCAAACACTTAAACATCAATAATAAGACTAAAATACCACCAAAATATGTATGGAACAATAAAAATAATATCCCAAACAAAATACACTTAACAACCAAAATGCACTTTTTGTATGGTGACCAAAAATGGTGGTTTCAGCCACTATATATGGTGGACAAAATCCATAACTTTGCCTCTACCCAAAATCTAAATTTTCACCCTTCTTCAGCAAAACTTTGGAAAAAAAAAAAGTCTTAAACAAAAATTTTAGCAAATTAAACTCAAATAAGCACAATGCAGTCTTAACAATCAAACACAAACAAACACTAAAACATCAACAAAAACACTAAAACAACCACCAAAATATACATGCAATAACTTAAAATAAAACTCACCTAAGTAAAGATATCAATGCCACAAGTTAATTCTCCAATCTATAACTTCTCTTTTCACTAAAATTTGTTGAAACATATAAAAAGAGAAGAAAAGAGAATGAATGAGAAAGAGAAAAGAAAGAAATGTTAAGTTTTTGGTTATGGGTATATTTTTATCCATTTTTATATTTTTTTTGACTTTTTTAATTAAAAAATTATGAAAAAGATTAGTTTAATAAATTAGAAATTAAAATTGGCTATTTTAACTTGTTTCTATTTGTGATTATGATAGATTTTATAAAATGAATGTGTTAAAAACCCAAGTAAGACATATAAACTCAATTTAAAATAAAGTTTTGATCCAATGTAAATTAGAAGATTTGTGTCTATTTGTTACATATTTCAAGTCTCATCGTACACACTTTAATATAAAATTTAGATGTGATAATTGTTAAGAAAGAATATATCAAGCTGTGTCACACCCCTAAATCTCTTATGTAGACATAAAGTGTGATTAAAAAGAAAATAAAACTCATCATATTATATCATTCTCCAAAATATTCACATACTATAATTGTACAAGTTATAACTTAAATCTATTGCATAACTAAAAACATATGCAAAAGTTAATGCTTAATATGTTGGCCGTCAATCCACACAAACTCCACAAGTAATTAAACTAGAACCCTAAAAATACATCTCAAAATGGCAACATACAAAACAATATCCAAATCCTTTAAGTGAGCTCCGTAACATTACTACTCTATGCATCAACATGCAAGCCTATAGGGAAAGGAGTGAAAGATATAGCCTAATAGGACATCTCAACGTTACATTCAACCATACGCATTCATATATTTTCATAAGCGAAATTCATTGGTCGCACAAGCATTCATCATTCTTGCACTAATACATCAAATATAACCACTAACGAATATCTTAAACACATAATTATTTACAATCAAGTATTAATATGTTATGCTCATTCATCAACCACAATAGAAACTAGTTTAATATATTTTTCACCTAAGTACAAACTCATTATAGACACATAATAACAAATATTTTTTTCATTCTAATAGTTTCTTGGACCCGTAACACAATGACCCATCCAAGACCTAAAATTAGAATTTTCATACTTTGTTCCCCTTGGACCCATATCATAACAACCTATCTAAGGTCCAACACATCCATCTTCACCTCAATATAATCCTTACACACGACTACTCATTCTCAAGTCTATACTAAATTTATCTTCATGTCTCAACATAACTATTTCCATCCAAATCAACACAATTTCATAGCTAACCATCAAATATGGAAATTCACTAAAGTTTGAATGCAAGGTTAGTTTTCATGAAATCACATGGAAATTAAAGCTAACAAAGTTTAGAATTGTATTAAAATTTTTAGTTGACAAAACCACTCCTTAGTAAGTGTTGTATTTACTAAACATACAAAGCCATCATAGCCTGCTAAGATTTTTCAAGAATTTCTAGCTAACTTCGAAAAATCACTAAGAATTATACAAAATTGATTTTTAGGTGTTTCAAGTGTATATGAAAGGTGATTGACTGTATTTTGAAAAAAATATAAATTTTGTGCAACAATTAACCAGCAGATACAATTTTGCTGAAATAAGCAATTGTATTAAGTAAATAGTTCATATCTCAGCCCTTAACATGCAATTTTGAAAATTTATTACACATTTGTTTTAACTCCAATTCAAACAAGTCCAATGGCATTTTAAAGCTTTATATGTCAATCTGATAGAAAAAATAAGAGGCATCTAGAACTAATACTCAATCAATACGGTTTTACAAAAATGTGCATGGTTGTTAAATAAACAATAAAATTTCTAGCTTTCAACATTCATCTTCAAAAATTCATTATAAATTCATTTTAAATCCAAATTCAATGAAACAAATACCAAATTAAAGTTTCATGTCTCTTTTTTCTAAATTAAAGATAAAATTTCCAAAATTTAATATTGATTGATGCAAATAAATAAATGAAGGCAGTCCAGTCATACAAACAGCATTCATTTTTTTGTCACAACCTATGTCACAATATATCATTTTAATATCAACTCTCAATTAATCCACACAAATTTTATATCAATATGCCAAATAATAAAAGAAATAAAAAGATGAATCAAATTTAACCTAGTTTTTCTTTATATGTCAAAAATTTAATATCAAGTAACCCCTAACTAACATATATTTATTTGTAAATATTATTAACATAACATCATAAGTTCTATTTTAAGCCTAATACTCATGGGCTAACTAAGTTTTCATCCAAGTACAATCAAATATAACAAGCACAAGCTTTCAAAATCAGCAAATAAACCGACATTACAAAATACTAATATATGTATCAATGTACATTTAAATAAATTATAGTTCACACGTTTAACATATCAATATAATATAATTAATATATATATATATATATATATATATTGGAGTCTCTGCAAGTTGTAAGTCTACCGTACAATGTTTAATTTCTTAGATCGTAAGTACCAGTCACGTGCTTCATTTTAAGTCTAATTAATGTAAACTCAAAGATTATGAGTCTATTGTTGTATATTCCAAGTCTCGTGCTTCATATTTGAATCGCATAATTTACATTGGAAAAAAATCAACTTAATTTAAAGTCTACGTACATTTTGATAATGCAATAATAAAGGAGAGCAACATGTTTCACGATTGGACAACTACATATCTACTCATAAGAGATGTATAACATGAACTAATGACATAAGTCATGAAACCTCACATGCGTTGAAGCTCTGGCGGTAAAAAAAATTATATACATATATAGCTAGCCAGGCACTAAATGGAACAAACTGTTGCGGTTGATTCAAGTTCAAGCTCAAGGCGATATCCATGCATAATTCAATCTAGTGGCTATAGTCTTTAATTTTTTTCTTAATCTTTTTATTTTTATTCTTTAAATTTCTTAAATTATATAAAATACAGTCAATATTAATGTTTTTTATTATTATTAATCTTTTTTAACTAATACCATGCTTCGTATAAATAATATTTACCTATTTATATAATAAAGTGTTCCGTATGGCTTCTGACTAAAATCTATCAATGTTAAAAACAGGAAAATATATTTTTTTCCTGCAATCCCAGCAGGACGAGAAAAATGTATAGAATAAAAAAATAAAAAAAAATTCAGCAATTTCAACGAATTAAGGGACAATGACTCGTACTTCTCAAAATTTGCGTGAAGTATATGATGTACCAAAACATCACGATAGAAAGGTTACATTAGAAAACATAAAATTAACAATACAAAAGAGAACTTTGTTTTTGAATGGATATGTTAATCAATAGTCTTAGCTAGCTCTGCCACGACCAAAGGGTAGGAATTATTCCTTCTGATGAATCTGCTGAAGTTTGGTCGAGCTGATGATTATCATCAAAGAAATAAGAATAATAAGGATCATACGAAGCTTCCAGCTGCTGTTGTTGCTCGACGTGGATCGCTTCGATTTGCACGTTTTCTGCAAAATTGTTGTAAGTTCCATACACATTGTAGTCGAATTTTAAACTTTGTGGTTGCTGCTGATTTTCTACAACAGAAAAATCAGAGATATTTAATTCAGAATAATAACCTGGTTCGTGATCATTAACATGATTTTCTAGATGCAAGGTCTGCGGTGGCTGCTGTTGCTCAGCAACTATGGAAGTGCTGCTGCTGCTGTCTTTTCTAATAATCTGTAGCTCTTCTTGTGCACTTGGTTTTCCCTTATATTTGATCTTACAAAGTCTCCATCCCTGCAAATGAATATAAAATTCAGTACCTTATTGCTTCAAAACACAAGAATATGAAACAAAAGATAGAAATTGATTAATTATATTTATTCTTGAATATTATATAATCCTAAATCTCTTCTCAATATTACCGGGATGAGAATGTAAAATCTTTTGTATCACTTATAAAAAAAATGCCAATTATATTATTTTAAGGGTTAAAGCAACTTACATTAAAAAAAATATATGGCAAGTTTTGCTATTGAATGATCAAAAAGTATTTTATAATTGGATAAAATGAACTCCATAAACAAATTTAAAAAGCATATAGCAACTTTGAGAAAATTATAAATGTTACTACAACAAAGAAGGAAATACATGAATCTGGATGAAATCAAACAAAAGAATTAACCGACAATATGAGGATTTGGGTACTACATGCATAGACTTACTAACAGAGATTTTTATGTCTTAAGCACGAGTTAGCCAAGTTTACTGTAACTAGAAGACATAATCGATAATGCTAAGTCATGAAGAAGAATAATTATGTTTCAAATCTACCGAACAAGACATCATCGAGAAACACGCTTCCCTAATCACTGTTAGAACATTTAATTATTTACTCGCAAGAGATGTATAACATGAATTAATATTCATATATATATATATATATATATATATATGTATATAATGAAACCCGACGTGGACTGAAACTTTGGTAATTATGACCAAATTACAAATAATAATAGATAAACAAGTAAAAAAATACAATGATATGAAATGTAACAAACCGATGGGGAGGACTCAAGGCAATATTCACGCATAATCCAGTTAGTCTTGGTGGCTTTCTTTCGGCTTCTTTTATTATTGTGATCATCTCCAAATCTATGAAATGTAAGTGGTCTCTTGATACCAAAAAGACGACGTCGTTCGTAATTAAGACAAATTTTAACAACGTGGCCAGTGGCTCTCCACCATCCTCTGCCTGCAACTTCTCTGGAATCAGTCTCCTTGAAGCAGAAGTAGTATCTTTCATTCTTCGATAATGCTACATTGTGATCCCCTATGCATATAAAGTATTGTAAACATATACAACAACAGTTCGATAATTAAGGTCCTGCTTCCGATTTTAAATTAATGCCTGGTTTTATTCATTGACAATATTCTAGTCTAAAAGTTTTTGTGCCCATATATAATTATAAAGTTTCCTTTCTCCTTGTATAATTAAGTTTTCTTCTATAATTCACGTAGTGAAATAAATTGTCTTGTTGAAACTGTTAGTACTCTTTAACAATTAATATTTAGATGTTAAATGATCGTTCTATCAGACAAGACTACATGATGGTCTAATGATGATAGAATTTGAAAGCATCGAACCACTGTACCCACATGCAGTGAGTTGCTTTTTCAGATTTCATTAATTTGGATTTGGACAAAAAAAAATCCACACCCTAAATGATTTTTTTCAGGATGTAAATTAAAACCTTTTTCAATCTCTATGAACAAGATTTAAAATTTCAAATGTTTTATATTATCTGAAAGATTTTAGCTCTCTAAGAGCTATTTGCTATTAAAAAATAAAAACTAAAAATTAGCAAGTCTACAAAATCATAAATAAAACTAAACACAGACAGAATGGCCAAAAATAAATGCAAAATGATGAAGAAAGGATCAATGAAGACAGAAGAAAGTTTTAACAAACATTGAAGGTGTTGTGGATCAAACTCATAAACATCTCTTTCAATGATGAAATGGCCATGGAGACGCATTTCTTGCCCAGAAACTTTTCTTTCTAGCAACTCAATGAGCTCTTCATCTGTGGGATTGAACCTGCACCCAGTTGGCAGCATCATCATCAATGTTAATTTTTTTTCCAAATCTAAGACAAATTCCTGCAGAGAGATAACAATTTTCTTCGCCTTTTAAGGACAAATTGGAGCTAGCTAGCACTGTGCGGAGTCAAGCGAACATAGAGCTACACCTGTGCCAAAATTAGAAATTTAAAAAAAAAAAAAAAAACTTCTAAAGCATTGTGAACGCCCTCATTCAATTAAACAGTAGTCTCCTTTGCACGTATAAAGTGTTTCATTATTTCTAAACCTGTAATCCATTTTTCCAGATAAATTATGACCATGTCTTTTATGTTCATACATGAAATTGACAATTTAAGTAACATTTAAGATTTTCTAACAAATTAGTTTAAATTTACTTACTACTTCATTTAATATTCATAATCTATTTTAAAAAAAATTTTATTAAACAAATATTCAAATGTTGTTACTTAATAATGATATTGAAATATTCTAATTTTTTAGAACATTTTTAAATCATAATAATTATATTGTAAATTTTAAAAGTTAAATAGAAATTATTTTTTGAATAATATGTTAATATATTAATAATATTTGTTTTATATTAATTAAAATTTTATATTATTAATATTTAGAGTACAAATTAGTATGTAATATAAATAAATTAAAAAATAAAAAAATATATAAGAATGAATAAACTATAGTTTTATTTATAAAAAAAACAAACAAATTAAATATATATTTATCTTTTAGTTAGTTAATTTATGATCAAGACAAATAAATTTATTTGTCCATAAAATTTACCACAAAGTGAAAGTATCACAAACTTTAGGAAAGTTATATGATAAAACCCCTTATCTACACTCATTTTAAGCATACATATTTTGCCTTAAGCCCTAATTATATATATACATAATATTTTAATTTTAGTTTTATATATTGTATTTATCATATTTATTTTAGTTTTAATAAACCATGCAACAATCTATTGGCTTAACTATAAATTTCTAAACGACTTATAAATCATATATTTGTAACTGTAAAGCTACAAATTAATCTTCTAGAGTTACAGATTTGTGTCCTAATTATCGTAATAACACTGCAGTACTAATGATGAATAATATTATATTTTTAAAATATTATTTTAAATTTTTATTTAGATATCACGTTTCTTACTTTATAGTAAATTATTTTAACTCTTGAAATAATTTATTATAGTATTTATTATTCTTTTTTGTGAATATCACATTGTTTTAGATTTAAAAATGAGATAATACTCAAATAAATATCTAATTGCGTTAACGATGATAATAATTTAAGATACAATTAATTGAAATCCCTGCAACAACGGCTTTGTAATACACATGAAGATAGGGCTATATTTACTGTGTATTTTTCAATTTTTTGATATAATTTAGAATTTATAAATTATGTAAAAAAAATAAAACAAAAAAATTAAAAATTGTAAAAATCATATTAGATAATGACAACATAATAGTTGAGAATGCAATGCGTTGAAAAAATATACAATGCACAAAACTATATCTTAGCGCTACCCATGCATACACAAAAGTCCAATAAAAATCATTACAAAGCTGAGTATAAAAATAGCACTATACCGTACATACGATTGTATCGTTCACGGTTCCTTCATTTTTCAATCTTATGTTATATTTTCAACACTTTTATTATAATTTTTAACTTATGACAAATAAATAAAAAAATTTATAAAAAAAAAATTAGAGAATAAAAATGGAAGCATCGGGTAAAGTAAACGGATGTACAATGCATACATAATTATTTTAAAAGTGTCAATATATAAATGCCTATTATTTTTAATTAGAGTTATTGGTGACTAAAATGTACCTTTTTTTTTTTTAGTGTCGACATATTTTAAGCTTCGTTTTTTATCGAGGCGTAGTGACTTTTAAAATTTTGATCATTCTAGGTGGACGGAAACATTAATTGTTAAATATATAAGTTAATATTAGCAAACACATTTTTACTTAGAGAATAATATTCAGGTTCTTAGTGTTTTATATGTTTATGAATTAAAACATGATCTATTGTTTTATATCTAGTAATTCCCTGTTGTGCCCTAGATATAATTATCCACAATTTTAAAAATAAGTTTTGACTAGTAATTAATAAGATAAGAGTTATTATATTATTATCAATATAATTGGGTGATGATATATATGATTTACAAAAAAATATATATATAACTATAAATATTTTTATGATTCGTATATAAGAGTTTAGACTCAACAATCGAGTAAATATTATTTTTAGATGAATTTGTTCATAGATTTTATAATTTAAAACACATATTTTTAATTAAAAGAACATAAATTATATAAATTATAATCTAGATTTACTTGCAGCAATGTAAAATGTAATATTATGATTAAAATGTGTATACTTTTTTTTTCCTAGCATTCTCATAATTGGCACGACAATTATAATAATTTGAATTTTTATTCCGCAGAAAATTATTCCATATATTATATCATTTGATTCTTTGTCTTATTCCTTTGAAATAAATAACTAAGAGAATGCCAAGTCCAAAAGGTTGTGTCCCAAGTCAAAATCTTTCCATTTTATTGTCTATGCAAAAACATGTTATGAATGAATGTACAAATGAAAATCAACGAAGCCATAATCAAATGAGAAATGTTAACATCCATACCTAGCACGTTTTTCAAAACATAATTTAAAAAATAAATAAAAATTTAAATTAATTAAAATCAAAATATAAAAATTAAAATAATTAATATAAAATTTAAGATACATAATAAAATAATTTAAAATAATTAACATAAAAATTAATAATTTTTAATATAAAATTTATAAAATATAACGATAAATTAACATGTATTAATTTTTTTCCATAAATCGTAGTGATTTATTTATGAATTTAATTGTTCACTATTTATTTTCATGCATGACTCAAAATATATAGTACGAATTTATTGAAACACATTTTTATGCAGACAGATAAGTGTAATGTCTATTTCCTTTATGGTAGAAACTTCAAGAAGTCTATCTAAGAATATGCTTGAAATTAAAATACTACAATTTTCTACTTACAACTATTGTGTGACTCGAATTCTAAAAAATAATTTGTTATATCAAAAATAAAACCAATGAAAACGGCAGTACAATAGCCCGTTAGACGATGATGTCCTAACATACCACATGAGCAAGAAACAAATTCCCAAGAGCCTACATCACCAAAAGGCCAAGTCCGACAAAATTACATCAAAAACAGGCTACATTAGTAGAACACCATCGCCACAACCGCCGAGAAACCAGAGAGCTCTGATAAACCTACACAATGCTGCAATAGCGTATGGATAATAACGCAAGTGCACGTATAAATAATATATGTGCATGTCAGCAGTAGCACAAGCTAAAAGCAGATATATATGGAATAGTAGCCTCGCTGCACGTGTGGATACTGTGGGAGTGAGACCGTTGCAAAGCTACAAAGGATGGCCCTTTGGGACATGCGAAACATACTGTTAACTAGGGTGGTCCTAAAATTTGATTCACAATTATACACTTAAAATCTAAAATCAATTATGCACTACTGTTCTTTTTCAACACAATATTAAACATTAAATATATCTCAAGATATAATACTAAGTTAAGAAAAAATTAGTTAAATATTTTTTTTATAAGTCTAAACCCAACCAACCCACTTTATAATATAAATATATATATGTATATATATATATATATATATATATATATTGGATTAGTTTTCACCTCATGTGAGGGTTACCTAATCCAACAACAATTAGAAATTCTTTAGTAAAATAATTCCTAATCAAATAAATAAAAGGAGCTTTAATTGTACATAGAAAAAAAATACATGTAAGACTAAAAGAAGGAAAGAAAAATACAAATTTATATAAAGAGTAATTTATTTTAATTTTTAGAATATAAAAAAACACAAGTGAGTGAAGAGAAAAGAAAGAGACAAGAAAAGAGAAGAAATTGTAAGAGCAACAATAAGTAATTAAACCTAATAATTGTCATGCATGTCTTAATTTAGTTAATTATAAGTTTATGCATATTGTATAATTATTGTTTTATTATAAAAGAGAAGTCTTAAATTTTAACCTTAGTTTATTAATTAAATCTTTTAACAAACACATTGTAAATGATAGAGTTGAAACCGACAAACCAATCAAAATTATTGTAATTAGGTTCTAAATCTTATTTATAAATTTAATAAGATTATATATTTTTCTCAAAATATATATTAACAAATAATTCATTTTATATTTCCACAAGATGAAGCCCATAGAATTATGCAATATTAATTAGATGATAATGAGATTGTTTAACAGATGCATCAATCTTTAAATTATTCATGGACATAAGACTATAAGATAGAGTACCTATAGTACCGTTAAAACTGGTATGTACTTTATATGCTAATTAAGAGAGTGATGGACCTCATAGCCATTCATATAAAGACATTAATGCAAGTGTGTAGGTGCTCGATAAAAAATGATTTCACTAAATTCACTTAGTGTAAAAACATCCAAATGGTCATTTTATTTTGTCAATTGGGAGTTCTTAGTAACAATAGTACTAGTGATTTTTTTGACTTGAGATATCATAGTTATTTTATGTGAGGAACATTATACAAACGTCATTGAATGAAATTCACAAGTTATGAGTTCTTAATAGACTAGTTGTTGTGCATGATCTTAATCATATAAAAAAGTATGGGTGTATAAGATAAGATTAGTAAGAAAAGGAAATGCTTTATATAAATGATACGGTCATAACTCTATGAGTCTTTGGCCAAAGTAGGTGTGAAGTAATAAAGAGTTTTTAATATCACTCATCAAATTATGAACTCAACATTCATATATATAGTATTGAATATTAAGAGTTTGATAATAAATCAAACTGCTAGTTCAATCAAAGTGTCAAATGAATAAAATTGAATAACATAATAATTATTTGAGAAAAGATTCATTTGAAGTGTTTAAGCATTTCATTATAATATAGGGGTCATAATAAATTGCAAGATGTCAATTATGGCTTGTGGGCAGAATTATCTTTATATGTTATAAGACATCTAATTAAAAGAGTTTAATTGATGGAAAAAGATTCATTTCCTATGCCTACTATCATTTTTCATAATAAACTTATAAGGTCACATACAAACAATGGATATACTATTGATTAAATTTTAAATGTTGACTAAAAGAGTATTTTGATAATTTCAAAATTAGTAGTGTTAGAAGGCAAGCTAGCCCTTGCATTAAAACCACATGATGTCTTATAATAAAACTCACAATTAATTCAACTTTTACTACATGATACAATGCTAGGATTAGATATCTTAAGATAAAGTGAATATTTTAAAATAAATATGTAGAACCCATATTAAATCCTTGAAACTTTTTTAAATATATTTCATATACATTTAAGACACATTATAGTATTTTATGCATATAAGATTATTACATTGAGTATATGCATACTTAGTTAGCATGAAATGAAGGTATAGGATAAGTAGTATTTCTTTATATATACTTAAGTGTTAAATTTTTTTATTTGCTTTATCTCGTTCGTCAAATTCCTTACTTTGATCTTTAATTCAAATTTGAAATAAGATTTAGATGGCCACCAAGATTTCATCAATTTTAGGGTTTTGAATAAGTTTCAAAATAGTATATTATGGGTCAAAAATGGATATCCGTAACAAAAAGTTATGATCTTTTTACGAAGATTATGCTAACTTAACAATAAAAATCGAAGTGTATAGTTTTGGGTCCTAGAGCATACTTCAATATTTTTGCTATAAATTTAGCTAAAAACCTGGATTGAGGTGACTATTAATGCATTAGAAAGCTAATAAATAAATATACATTTTTTATATTGAACACATCCCCAAATTATAAAAAAAAAACTTATCAAAATGTGCCGAAACAGTAAACCCATTATTTTGGGCCCATGCCCAATTGAATGACTATATAAACTCACTTTCCTCTTTCTCTTTTTATTTTCCCAACCTTTAAACCCTTGCCAAAAATATCTCTCTCAATTCTCTCATAAATAATGTTCAAAGGAGCACAAAATCATCAAATTAGGGACACCAATCAAATCCTTAAGTCTTCTAAGGTAAGAATCTATCTTTGATTTTGAATTTTTATTAAGTTAAAAAATTGGGTTTTATGGATTTTGTGATTTAAGTTTGGTTGGGCTCTAAGAATATATTATAGTAGTTGTTTATAAAATGTTGTAAGTTATTAAAGAAATATTAGAGGATTAGAAGCCCTTATAACTATTAAATTTCATGAAACCTGAAATTTACGAGTTTAATGAATAGTATTTTGCAAAGGTGTGTAAGCTGCATAGCAAATAAAGAATATGTTATTGCTTTTGTTAAAGTTATTTGACTTTTGATTTATAAAATTTTGTGAAATCTAAATATATAAGAGGACAATATATCAAAAATTCAACCCCATAGCTTATTGTGATAATTTTTAATAAATTTTGAAAGTAAATTTATTTGAAAAATCTTTACAAACTAGTTACGAATTAGGAAGGTTTCATATATTTTAGTTATAACTTAAGTTAGGCTATTCTGAATCTAGTTCCATAAAGTTTGTAAGTTAATTTACTACTTTAGCTTTCTAATAGGTTATTCTGAATTCACATTGAGCTTATAGGCATTAATTCAAAAATATTTATTTATCAACTATTTCTAACATTTAAATATATTATTTTGCATACTAGATTCACAAAGAGAACATCCTCCATCGCCTTTGACACATAACGAGTATGATCCAAAACTTTTCTCCAGTTATGAGTGGATAAATCTAATTTTGAATGATAATATTTGACTTAATTTAGTGAGTGAATATAATTATTTAGGCTTAATTGTTTTAAGTTTTGTTATGAGTTTTAAAATTTGATTTATATAGTTTTGTTTTAAATCTCATAACATGATGATTTATGATATGATTGAGTACTTTTCATGCTTTTATATTTTTAAATTTGTGATTATAAGTTTTGGCATAGTTTTCTGTTTTCGATTTTCTTTAGTCATGAGCCATAAAGGTAGGAGTACATGTGCTTTGATTGTATGTTCTGATATATGTATATGTGTAGGTATTGTTGTGAAGTGAAAAGTAAAGAACAAAGGAAAATTTAATATCTTATACTCGACATTTGCTAATCCTATCCATCTAGCTGCTTCCCAAATGGAGGATATTTGATTTTTAAAAAGTATTAAATTATTCGATAAATCTATTCAAGGTATTCTACAAGTTAGTTTTTAAGAGCTATTTTTAAATCAAACTTTAAAACTTTATTTGGTTATCAAAACAGATTTTAAATTTATTTATTACTATCTTTTTTCACTAATTGAGTTTTCCCCATAACTCATCCAACTACCCTATAATTTTATAAGTCCAACTTCTTGAGAATTCAAGATGGGATTTTTGAAGATCCTTTCCTGATATGGCATATACCATTTATTGCTACTAGAGTCAAAATTTGGTCCATTTCTAAGTCAATTTAGTATGGGCAAAATGTCCAAATTTTATTTTAACATTTAAGATTTCTGTAGATATATATATATATATATATAAACATATATTTTTATTTAAATATGTTTGTGCGTTTTATCTACATTTTTGTTTAATTTAGTATGAAATAAGGTCTCATTAAATATTTCAAGGCTTATAAAGGTGGAATATCCTCACCTCCTTGACTTTCTAGGGTGTGAAATGATTTTATATTTTATGTTGTATAAATGTTAAAATTTTAAGAATGTAACAATATAATTTTACAATGATATTTTTGTAAATTAGTGAATAAATTAGTTATTAAGAGTAAAAATAGAAATACTAATTTTTTAAGACTATTTTTAATTTTTGGATAAAGATAATGTTTAGCTAGGTTAAATAAAAACTTTGCCCAATTTGGTAAATAAAGCCCTAGCCCAAATTCTACATAATTCTACCAACTTCTCCATTTTTCTATCATTTTCCACCAAGCTATTTAACCATTCTTTCTCTCCCTCTTTCCTTTTGGCTGCCACCTCCATCCTTGCTCAATCAACATTCTAGTTTTAAACAAGTTTTGGGAAGCTTCTTTAGCCTAAAAAAATCAAGGAAAATAAGCCTTGCATAAAATGTTTTCTTGATTTTCACCTACGATTTATTTAAGAAGAAATCCAAGGAAAGAAATTTCAAGAAGGAAAATGCTAAATTTGGAAAGCTTGTGGTAAGTGTTCAGACAAGTCAATAACCTACGTCCAAAGTAATGCAATAATAATTATGCCTACCACCATCGTGAAAAAATAATGTGAGACCTAAACTGAAAGCAATAAAATGAAAGGAATTGAATATAAAATATACTTAGTGAATGAAAAATTAGTAATATAAAAATTCATAAGGATTAGAGGTCTTAGAATATTAAAACAATTTTAAAACTATACTTATTTACTTAGCCAACTTCATATCATTTCAAAACCAATGTTGTAATTAAAAAAATATATTATAAAATAGATGTCCATGCCTATATTTGTTTCCTTCATAAAAGATTAGACTTGCCTATTCTTTCTTAATATGTTACCTTGACTAAGGTAAAATTTAAGACTACCAATGAATTTTGTTATATTAAAAATTATGTAACTACTAATTTACAAAAAAAAAAATCTCTTTTAAAATTAATTTATATTTTAATTCATAAATTCAGTTTATAAAATCAATTTGTCAATTACTAACATTGGTTTAAGTAACTATGAAGTGACAATCGTGACGTCCTTGCATTACCTTTCACTAGATAGGCTCCACAATATCATTCTCCCTTATACCAAGTTTATCTAATACTCAATCACCTATGTAGTATCTATAAAAATCTGTTTATATGTTACTTCATATAATATTGCAATAATACTAATATATCACCAATAAACATGGTTTATAAAATGAAGCATTTAAAATATATAAATATATACCTTAAGGGTTATTTTAATAAAATATAGTCATAAGTATATAAAACAGTAATAAATATTTAATTCACTGGTTTTATCTACATCAAATCATTTATATGCTAACTTAACATTCTAATAACTCAAAATGATTTAAAATAGTTTACAAAAATAAAAGTATGAAATTTTAAATAATTACCTAATGAATCAAAGATTGCAAATTATTCACTCACAATTTAGGAGAGGATGTACACTTTCTCACTAATCTTCTTGCTGGTTTGGGTCTCCTTTCAAGGTTTCGACACCTAAAGAACACATATACATTTGAATTAAATACCTAACTCCAATAAAATACTTATCTACTCGATATGTAATATGTACGCACGAAGAACATAAATCTATAATTTGACATATAAATCTAAACTAGAATCTATATAAAATTATTTATATAGAATAGTAGAATTTTTAATCAAAATTAACTTTTAAAAATAGTTTGATATGTTATGGTCAAAATTTAAAAAAAAAATGTTATTTAAAGAAATAAATTAGAGTTCTGAGTTTTTCAATAATTTTTGAATCACTCAATTTAAAGATCATTTAAAAGTTCAAAAGTGACTTATAAAACTGAAGAACATATAACTCAACTGTGCTCGCTACAGTAATTGACTATAGTAAAATGAAAGTAAAAAGGAATTGGGTGTTTTTGACATAGCACACGAACTCTAAATCTATGCCATAACCACTTGTTGTAAAGGATTTTAAGAGTATTACAATTTTGTCTCTAATAATATTTGCTTAAAACTGCTTTTATTTTGAGTAAAATAATAAAAATTACAAGTGAGTCAAAATTAACCAAAATTTATTTCATTCCATATGAATCTCAAAATTCAACCTTTTTCAAATTGGTTTAAAATTAAACTTTTAAGTCTAGCTTTAAACATCAAAAATAATCATTCTCAAGTTTAAATAAAGTCTCAATAAACATCCTAAATCAAAATCTATCTTAACATTAACAAAATCTATTTTAACAACAAAATCAAAAACTCTTATCATTTAATCTATTTTCATACAAAAAAATCTCATGACAAAGTCTCCTCATTCTCATGCCCCTCATAATCAAAATCTGCAAACATCGTAATGAAATACAATACTATAAACTAAACAATAAGGCAAAAATATCCAATTTACATAAACATCATAAATTTTCAATTAAAATTGAAATTGATAGAATCAGAAGTTAGAAAATACATACTCAAACTTCATGCAAGTGATTTAAAATGAATTTTGATAGTAAAAATTTAGTATTTTAGCTTTGGGTGTTTGAAAACCTATATATTTCGACTTAAAGATTTGTAACTAAAATAAAGGATTTTCTTCAATCTTTTTAAGGATTTGTGAAGTTAAACACTAAAAAATAATTTTATAATATTAATTTCACAATAACATGGTTTAAAAATATTAAATTTTAAAGATAAGGGGGAAGAAAAGATGGAAGAAGAGGAAGAAATGAAATATTATGTTAGGGTGGTGGAAGAAGAAGAAGAAATGGCTTTTATAAAATCATAAAAAATATCATTCAATCCTCCATCTTTTAATTACACAAAACTCTGAATTCTTTTTTTATATATATTTAGGTACTTCTACTAAAATAAATTTTAATATTTTCAAAATATTTTTCTTATAAAAGTTCTAAAAATAATAACTTTTATATTTGACAAACATATAAATAAATAAATAAATAAAATTTCAAACTTATAAAAATAATTAATAAGTCTCAATAATATATCAACTTGTTGTGAAATGTGTCAATATAAAAAATATATAGTCTAAGTGTGAAAAAATTAAATTATCTCTAGGATCCAAAGTACAAGTTCTACAATTGTAAAATTAGAAATTTATGAATTTTTTTTAAAAAAATTTAATATTATGGTGTGTTTGTTTTTGTGAATGGAAAAGAATAAAGAAAAGAAATAGAAAAGGAAAAGAAATGAAAAAAGAAA